>ML682036.1:2381485-2624438 GCA_007922195.1 Podocnemis expansa
CCCCCCCCCGCACCCGTTCCCAGGCTACCCAACTGTCCCCAAACCCCTCTCCAGGTTTCCTTACTGGTGGGGCAGGGAAGGGGTCCATGGGGACTCATGGCTGTGCCACGACTGCAACTATTGTGCTGGCCAGCCAGCTGCCGGCAAGTGGGGGTGTGCACCGCCCAGGTCCAGTAGGGGCAGGACCTCCCCAGGGGCACCAGGAAAGGGGGGAATGGGTGGCTGGGCTCGCTTCAGCCTGTAGCCCCTTGAGCCGGCCCTGGGGAGAACATGGCAGAACACTGTAGTCTGGTGCATTCCTCTGATTTTATGGGGCCCCATAATGCTGTATTCTGGCGTGTTCCTCTATTTTTAGGGGGCCCCAGAACGCTGCCCCCTAAAATGGGGGCCCCAGAATGCTGTTCCTGTGTGTTCCCCCTTATTTTAACCCCTGTGTTGCTGCAACAATCTCTCCGCTGTTGAACACAGTTCTGAGAACAGCTGCAGAATATTTATTTTTATCTGGCTCTTGTTTCTTTTTCTGTACAGCTAGGGGATTCATTTCTATTAGTAGACAAGAGGAAACTCGTACAACAGGCTGCTGTTTATAGTCTTTTTTTAAAGATGGAATCTAATACCTATTCTAATTTTTCATTCATCACTGAGCTCTTTTAAACATATTTTTTTAATATGACTCAAAGAAATGAGAACAATACTGAATACTTTATAACCAAATATTAGGGCAAGTGGAAAGGGGCTTTGACCTGGGGCCTGAGATTTTTCTAATGAGGGTTCACACAATATTGAGGTTCCTTTTTAGTTAGTTTTTGAGTGGCTTCAACATCTGCATGCTAGACTAATGTCATAAAAAGTATAGATTAAAGGCTTGATTTGGCAAATATTCACAGCCAGTCTTAAAAGTAGCCAATGGGAGTACACTGTAGTGAGTGCTCCACCAATAGAAAAAAAGAGCATAAAATGGAAACTGTCTCACAGAAACTGAAAGACAATCAAAACAGATGTTGCTGACAAAACTGAGAATCAGGATGTAATGATTTGCCTAACAGATTATGGAGAATGGTAATTTTAGAATCTTGGGGTCGTCAGTAGGGACATCATATTGTTTTTAGTTACTTTAGATCAGGTGTGGCAAACTCATAGCTATGGCGGGCCAGATTTAACTTAAATGTACTTCAAGTGGGCTGTACTTACCATAAATCAAAATACTACAGCACTCTTGTGGCATTGCAGAGAGGGGCATTGCTGCCGCTGGGCCCGCAGGGCTTTAACCCCATCCATTTCTGGCCCTGCCCTGGCAGCAGTTGGGGCTGCATCTGGGTCAGGACTGCATGCTGTGCAGCCACTGGCCTGCAGGGGCCAGATCCAAGCCAGGCTGCTGGCACGAGAAGCCCAATCTAGCTCCCAAATTGGGCCCAGGGGCCAAACTGGGCCCAGGGGTGGGGCCACATGGCAGGGGGGTAGGGGTGGGGCTTGGGACTGGGCCTTGACCCTTTTCTTCAGAGCAGCAACAGCCCTGATTGCAGAGTGCTGTGTATGTGAAACTGTGCTTCACGGTATCCCTCTCTCTCCCTCTCACTCTCAGGAAGTGTGTGTGGTCTGCTGAGTGCAGTTATGGGCCAGATGGAAGAGGTTTGTGGGCCACATTTGACCTATGGGTCACATGTTTGACACCTCAGCTTTAGATCCTCAATTCTATTACACAGAGAGATTTTTCAGTGAGATTACTCATGTCCTAAAATTAAACAAACATATAACTGTCAGCACAATCAGGGCCCTAAATAACAAAGTTTATTAGATGTAGTAATCTTTTGTTATATGCACTGACTACTATGTATTTCTCTACTTTTAAAAAAAATAAATATAGCTATTTTTGAAAGATTATTGCTCTATACTGAGGTACAATACATATATGAATGACTGGATGGTTATTTCTTCCTCATAATATTTTGTTAAGTAGTTTACATTTTTACTGTACATTTCATTTGGTTTTGCTTAAGTCTTGGATATTTTTCCCCAGTTAGACTAATTATATTGCAACTGGGATTTTTTTAAATGAAAAATCATTACTGATTATTTTACAAAAGAAAAGGTTTCTAAAGAATTTAACTTTAGAACATCAGTGTGCAATAGAGTAGACAAGATATGGAAAACTGGTACATTTCGTTACTCAAGGAACTTCAAAAGAATCTCTCCGATGTCATATAGCCCCCCAAGCACGACATGTTGCATTGTCCTTTAGTTTAAACTATTTTCAGACAGTTTTTGTTGGCAATGGAAAGTTCCTATAAGACCTAGACCACACATAATTGTTTAGCCAAGATACAAGCTGATATCGCCTAAATTTGACTCCCTCAAAATATGAAACAAATGATTAGATACTCAGTACTAATACATACATCAATATAAAGCTTTTCTGGTATCTCCAGCTTAATCTGTTCTGTTTCTGCAGACTCATCCAGTTCTGTAACCAGGGCATCTTGGGTAGCTATATTCTCTACTAGTATCTCTAAGAAATAAAGAAAAATATATAGTTGATTATTTGTCTGCTACATTCCTTATTTAGCTATGTATTCTTTCTGATATTCAGAGCTATCACTGATCTAAATTAATCTTAACCCCAGCCTCTGGCCTTGTCTAAACTAAGAAAATTTGGGATTTTCTGCAGTGATGAAATCAGTGTTAGAAAATCTAATTCTTAGTGCATGTGTAACTTGTAGAATTGGGTCAAAGTATGTGAGAAATATTTAAAAAGTTATCAGGCCCATTTTGATTTTTTTTTCTTTCATTCTATATTTCCAAAGCTTGTTGATCCCACCTATCTGTATCTCATCTTATTGTCTTTACATCATATCAGTCAACTCCTTTGGTTTATACAAATTAATATTTGCATTTTGAAACAGACATTGATATGTGAGTCAATGTACTTGTTTATAGTTCTAAAGGCAAAGCATCAAACCCCACTCCCTTTCTTACCATTTTTGGTGTTTAAAGCCTTGTCACCCAAAACTTTATTTTCCTAAGTTACATACTGTGGAAAGATACTAAGCCAAATTCGTCATTCTTATATCCATCCCACCAACCCCAATGTGTATGAGAAGAGAGTTTGGCTCTTTACAGTGTACATTACCTTCTTCACTAGTAGTGAAATGTGAGCATTTGTTAGAATTAGATTCTTGCACATCCTTTTCAGTGTTACCAGCAACATTAGTATGTAAGCTGTCCAGATCTTCTTTACTTGATGTTTCAGCTAAAACTTCATCAGGGGCCTCCATGCTTTCATTTACAAATTTCTTAATCTTCTGCTGAATTTCTGTCTCTTCAGAAACACTTGAAATCTCTAAAGTATTGTTAGTGACATCGCTGTAATTTGTGAGTGGAATGTCTCCTAAAGCAGTAGGAAAGCCAATAAATTAAAGCAGTAAAGCAGTTTCTTACAGGCTAACAGACTCTAACAGTCTTTTTGCATTTCATCTGTCATCAGAGAACAATATGCCTTACTTGGCTACTGACATGTGCAAGTGGGTTTGCCCTTTGTCAAAGGAACTGATCCAGGAGAAGCATTTAAGCAAAAGTTTATCTATAAATATTAAATACAATGACGAAAAAAGCATTACTTATGTACCTGAAATTAAGCACATCCTTCAGCATTTTGCTGGACAAGAATTTAAGTTCCTTACATAAATTGCATAACTCTCTGAAATATGATCTGTTTGTTGCAAAACTGCTCATAATTTCTAAAATTTTACATGGGTGGATCTCTGAAAATATACTTTGCAGCCAATCACCCTGGCTGCTCTTAATCTGTGGGTGGTGTTTTGGCCACCTTCCAACCTATTTGTTGTCATGCAAAGTCACATTTGGCAAATTTTACTATTCATACACTGATATTCTTAAGTAATGTGAAAGAAGACTCCAGGGTGTAGAGACAGCAGAAAATGAAGCCAAATTGTGAAAATAATCCACATGCAGTTTGCACAAGTGACTGCTGATAAGCGATAGGCTCCAGGCCTGACTGTCAAATAATATAGTAAAGAATGAAAGCTGAGACATGGGACAGAAAACTGGTTTTCTGAAAGATCCTTTCTATTTTAAAGTGTAATTTAATCTAGATTAAAATAATACATGACTTGGGGAAATGATCGTCTTGTGTATCCCCAAGGGATATCAATTTGCACCTAAACCTTTGAGAATATTGATTTATTTTAAAAATCACAATATGGGAAAAATAACAGCTTGCTTTGTACTAAAATAATTTGCTAGATCAGTTGTGTGCAGTGTTGTTGCTGTGTTGGTCCCAGTATATTAAAGAGACAAGGTTGGTGAGGAATTATCTTTTATTGGACCACCTTCTGTTGGTACTCAGTATTTTTCCCACACCTCTGGAAGAGCTCTGTATAGAACAAAAGCTTGTCTCTCTCACCAACAGGAGCTGGTCAAACAAAAGACATTATTTAATCCACCTAGTCTTTCTAGCTCAATGTAAGATATAATCTTTATTGTAGCAGCATTGGGGCTGCATTCAATCCTGCTGTTTACCTGTAAAAGTCTTTTTCTCAAGATGGGCTACTCACATACATTGTTATTCTGGTGTGTACGTGACGCAGTGAGTCCCCATAGGGTCAGTCGCCAATACCCTCGGTCCTGTACTGTGGCAGTGGTATATAAGTGGTTCTGACCCTGCCTCTGCTTCAGCCCCTTCTTTACACTAACTCCAAAAAGCGGGGTGGAGGGAAGGTACAGGATGTATGTGAGCAGTCCATCTTGAAGAAGGACATTTACAGGTAAATAACCCTCCATTCTTCCAGTGATGCTCACATCCATTCTTATTCTGGTGACTTACAAGCCTTGTTCAGGATGATAGGCAGAGTTGGGGCTTCCCTGCCTGTAGTATTGCTCTGCTAAAGATTGTATCATCTCTTGCTTGCTGCACAATGGTGTAATGAGAGGTGAAAGTATGGACTGAAGACCAGGAGACTGCCCTGCAAATTTCTCAGATGGGCACCTGCACTAAGAAGGCTGTTGACAAGGCTTGCGCTCTGGTTGAGTGTGCTTTGACCTTCCCTGGAAGGGGAACCTTTGCCCAGTGGTAGCAGTCCTTCATGCAGCTCGTTATCCATGATGAGCTGAGCTGTGACATCACCACCTGACTTTTCATGTGTTCACAATGAAGAGCTGGATCGACCTGTGGAATGGCCCAGTCCATTCAACATAGACGGCATGCGCCATTCTCACATCAAAGGTGTGCCATCTTCTCTGGTTCTCCATCACGTGTGGCCCTGGGAAGAACACTCATAGGAAAATATCCTGGTTTACATGAAAGGATGAGACCACCTTATGTAGGTAAGCCAGGTGTGGACGGAGCTGAACTTTGTCCTTATGGAACACCATATATGGTGGTTCCAAGGACAGAGCCTTTAGTTCTCATACCCTCCTTGCTGATGTAATGGCCACCAGGAATGCTACCTTCCATGACAGGACTAGGAGGGAGCATGAGTCCATGGGACAAAAAGGTGGGTTTTTGAGTCCATCGAGGACTAGGTTCAAGTCCCACTGTGGGACTGGGTCTCACATCTGTGGGTAGAGTCTCTCCACCCCCTTGAGGAATCTGGATGTCATGGGTTGTGAGAAGGGGGTAACCCTTTGGAAGGAGCTGTGGAAGGCTGAAATTGCTGCTAGGTGGACCCTGAGGGAGGCCAAAGCTAATCCTACCCCTTTTAGGAGTAGGAGGTATTCAAGTATGGTTTGGATAGGGTGGACTCTGGGGTAAGCCCTCTGACCACAGCCCATAGGGAGAAACGCTTCCACTTAGCTTTGTAGGTTGCCCGTGTGGAAAGTTTTCTGCTCTCGATCAGTACTTGCTGCACCTCTGTGGAGCAGGTCCTCTTGGCTGCACTCAGCCATGTAACTTCCATGCCATCAGGTGAAGGGAGTTCAGGTCTGGGTGCCAGAGATACCACAAGTCCTGGATTAACAGGTCTACCCAGTGAAAGTGTCATGGGCGGGGCTACCAACAGGTTGAGGAGCATGCTGAACCAGGGTTGGAGAGGCCTGGCTGGGGCTATCATGATTACTTTCACTCTGTCCCTCTTAATTTTCAGCAGGACCTTCTGGATCAGGGGGATTGGTGGGAAGGCATAGAGGAGGGGACCCTCCCAGCTGATCAGGTGGGTGTCTGACAACAACCCCTTCTCCTTACCCCTGAGGGAGCAGTATAGGTTGCACTTGCAATTCGTGCAAGTTGCAAACAGATCTATGGGTGTAGGGACCACTCATGTTAGGAGACAAGTTTCTGAGTTTGTCTGCCTGGTTATTGTTCACCACTTTAGGTGGGCTGCCGCCAGAAGGAAGTTGTTCTGTAGGGCCAGTTCCCACAAGTGGCTTGCCTCCTTGCACAGGTTGGATGAGCAGGCTCCCGCCTGGCAGTTGAGGTAGAACATCGCTGCTATGTTGTCTGTGAGAACCTGCACGGTATTCCCCATGATCTTGTCTAAGAACACCTTGCAGGCCATATGGATTGCTCTTAGTTCCTTTAAATTTATATGGAGAGGAGCCTCCTCCCATGACCACCTCCCTTGAGTGGAGAGGCCATTGCTGATATGGGCCCCCCACCCAATGTCTCCGGCATCTGTGATCGGTGTCACTGATGGTTCTTGAATCTCGAAGAGAACCCATTTTAGGGCAAAGTCAGGGTCTTGCCAGACCACGAGGGCCTTTAGGACTTCCCCTGGGATAGTGACCACACAATCCAGGGTGTGTTTCTGCGGACTGTACACCCCCACCAACCAGGACTGTTGTGGCCTCATGTGGAGACAGGCCATTTTTATCATGTAAGTGGAGGCTGCCATATGGCCCAACAGTTGGAGGCATTGCCTCACTGTACTTGTAGGAAAGCAGTGTAGGTCTGAAATGATGGTAGACATTAACTGAAACCTGGAGAGCAGGAGGGAAGCCCTGGTATGCCTTAAGTCCATGTGGGCCACAATAAACTCTGTCTCCCATGTGGGGGGCCAGTTTTGACTTTTCCAGGTTTAGGAGAAGGCCTAACTTGCCACATCACTTTTGAGTAGAGTGGATGCTGTGACTCTGGGAGATGGAGGGGATGTCGGCAATTGTAGCAGCACCCTTGCTGCTTTGAAGGCTTCCGGATAGATGGAACCAGAACTGGGTGGAGAAGGTCTCTGTGACCGTACAGGGGATCTGGACTGGTGCTGGGGTTGAGGTCGAGTCTTCCCCTCCAACTCCTGGGCCTTTGGTGCAACCTCCTTGCTGCTGGCACAGGACTCCTTCCCTTTCCCTGATGGTGATTGGTACTCTCTGCCCCAAGGTTCCCGGTGCAGATGGTGCGTGTACTGGTGCCGAAGCTGGACAAAGGGCTGCTTCCATGGCCATGGTCTGGAGGTGACTCTCCCTTTCTTTCTGGATCCTCGGCTTAAAGGACTGACAAATGTGGCACTTGTTGGCCCTTGACTCTCACCTAGACATTTCAAACACTTCTCATGTGGGTTGCTAATTGGGAAGGCCTTCTGGCAGGAGGCACAGAGTTTGAAGCTAGGCATGGCCATGGTGGTGCTGGGCTCCGTGTGTGATCTTGGAGCAGTGAAAGCAGATGAATTCTCCAATAAAATTTCCTACCAATGTTGCTTGAAGAACAGGAAGCTGCTGGCTGATAGAAGCTAACTCAGTCTAAAGCAAGGAAAACAATGGGAAACAAGTGCTTGCGGAGGGCAAGGGCAAATAGTTCCGAGCATGTCACTCAGTTGGAAAGAAGGAACTGAATGGGGGCAGGGTCAGCACCACCTATATACCACGGCCAGAACGCGGGACCGAGGAGACGTTGGCGACTAACCCTATGGGGACAGACTAGGGTAATAAAAACTTCCAGATGACTGTGCACTGCGGCACATACACACCTGAAGAATGGATGTGAGCAGCGCTCGAAAAAAAGGTGAAATTCTGTTCTTGTTTTCTACATACTTACATATATGCTGAGATTTTTATGCCTGAAAATTGCCTTTAAAACAGGCACTCAGCTTATACGTGGGTCAGACAAGCAGAGCAGCCCCAGCCCAGGAATTTTAAGGCTCCAGCCCTTAGCATGCACTGAGCATGCTCCAGGCTGGAGCTAGAGTGACCATGTGGGAGAGTTGGCCCAAGATGGGGTTAAAGCCAGGAGCAGGACCCCAGCATCTGGAGCGGCCAGGTAAGGGGGTCTGGGGGGGGGGGTCGGCCTGGGGGAGCCAGTGTCAGGGCCCAGGGGTTGGGAAGCATCAGGTTTGGGAGGCTGGAGGAAGTGGCAGCAGTGGCTGGGGGGGTGTTGGGGAAGCTGGGGAAAAATGGCAGCAGGGGTTAGGGGCTGTCTGGGAAGCCGGGGAAAAGCTGTGGCAGGGGCTGGGGCGTTTCAGGGAGGCCAAGGAAAAGCGGCAGCGCAGGAGGGGGGTTAGGAGTCGAGGCCACAGGTGGACTTCAGGTTATACACAGGTCACCCATTTTTTTGCTATTCTTGGGGCTCAGAACCAGGGGTCGGCTTATCCGCAAGTATATACAGTACATTGTTATAAGTCCACTGAAGTCAGCGGAGCTACTGTGGGATTTACAGTCCTGTAAATAAGAACAGAATTTTGCCCACTGATCACTGCCTGATAAAAAGTAATGTCAAAATAAGGTAATATTACGTATTTAGAACTCCAAATTAGACTTAAAGCTGGGGCTTCACTGCCACAGGTCCTGTGGGGCTGCAGCCCCCTCCCCCACATCTCTGGCCCAACCCCGGCAGCAGTAGGAGCTGGATCTGAGCCTGTGCCACCTACTGGCAGCGGCAGGAGCTGGATGCAAGCCCAGGCTGCTTGCTGTTGGCTTTTTTCAGGGGACCACCGTCTCTGCTTAAAGCAGAGACAAAGAAGAGCTTTACCCAAAAGCTAAACCACAAACCTTCCTGGGCCTCTGAGTCTTTATTTTCCAACTTCCCATGTCTCTCTCTTTCTTCTATTTCCTTTTGTCTTTTCTTCTCCTCAGCTTTTCGCCTAATCTCTGATAGTGCATCAATGCTGTCTTGGATCTTCTTCCTCTCTCTGGTCTCCCATCTCTCCCTTTCAGTCTTCTCTGCTTCGCGCCCTCCCATGGCCCATGCTTCAGCACAGGCTCTAAGGGTAATAAGCAAGACCACAGTAATACAGCTGTTTAAATACTAGTGGCTCAGTGTGTTCAATTCAAAGCCCTATTTGCAAACAAAAAAAAATTACCATAGACTTACGTCAGAAAAACTGCTCTGTGAGCAGCAAGAACCACTATGTAAGGTAGGGATATTTTGTAGGTGAAATAAAACAGATAAGGAATACAGGTTTGTAAAGCTTTATTATTACAAAACCAGAATTTCCATGTTTTGTTAGTAAAATTTTAAAACGTTCCAAATTTTGCTCTCTGGACATCTGTCCTACTACTCTGACATCATGAGAAAAGTTTGGGGCCGGGCTATTAATTATGGAGAAAGGCAATTTTATAAAGGAAGGCATTGTGTTTCCATGTATTAAGACTTTGGAATGCAGAGCTCTTAACTGCAAGATACTCAGGGGTTCAAGTATAATTTGGGGGGCCCCAGAAGCCTCCAGCACCCCAACTGTGCCCCCGATCCCCCCTGTGCAAGCCAGCTGCCCCTGCACTCACTGGGTGCCAGCGTGGCTGAGGAGGTGGGTGTGGCAGGCCCAGGCGCTGTGGCTGAGCCAGCAGGCCCCAGAACGGGGCAGGGCCTGGAAGGGGAGGGGTTTGGGGCAGGGCTTGAGCCCTGCCCAGGGATGCCTCTGGCCCCACCCCCTCCTCCTGCCTGCCTGAACACCTGGAACTCTGTTCCTGGGCCCACTATCTTTAGGGGCCAGTGTTTGGGCCCCTAAAAATAGTGGGCCCTGGAATGGCGTTCCAGCATACTTTAACCCTTGAAGATAGTAGTGGAGACAAGGCCACCTATCCACACTGATTTCTGGCCATAGGAAAGGTCACACTGGGTCTATCTAGTCTGGTATCTAGTCTTCTAACTGTGGCCCATGCCAGTTGTTTCAGAGGCAATGACCAGGACAGGCAATGCACTATTGTCCATTCCCAGTTTCTGACAAAAGAGGCTAGGGACACTCACAGCATGGGTTTGCATCTCTTACCATCTTGGCCAGCAGCTACTGATGAACCTATTCTACCTGAAATTATCTAGTTCTTTTCTAACCCTGTCAAAGTTTTGGCCTTTGCAACATGCCAGGGCAACAAGCTTCAGAGGCTGACTGTATGTTGTATGAAGAAGTACTTCCCTTTGTTTGTTTTAAACCTGCTGTCTATAGATTTCATTGGGTGACCCCCCTGGTTCTTGTGTTATATGAAGGAGTAAATAACACTTTCTCCACACTGGTCAAGAGTTTATAGCCTCTGTCATATCTCCTCTTAGTTATCTCTTTTCCAAACTGAAAAGTCCCAGTCATTTTTTTGCCTAGTCACCCAGTTTTCTGAGATGTCTTTGTAACTATTCATCATCTGCTTTGGATTTATCTATTTTGAATAATTTTTGCATCACCTTTGCAATTCACCTCACTGTTTACCGCTTAATCCAAATCATTTATGAATATGTTGAATAGCACTGGTCCCCCTATAGACTCATGGACAGCACCGCTATTTACCTCTCTCTGTTCTGAAAACTTCACATTTAGTTTGACACCTTTCCTTCTGCCTTTTAACCAGTTACTGAACCATGAAAGGACCTTCCCTCTTATCCTATGACCGCTTGCTTTGATCAGATTCTTTCTTCCACACATAGTAAAACTGACATGTGGTGGTGTGATTATTAGTATTTCATCTATATTGATTGCTATGTAAAGAAGACTTTGCTATTTCTCACCTGTCCTTTGGAAAAACTGGCCTATCATCCAGGAATGTTAACTGTTTTAGTCGAATAGTAAGTGTCCTTCTATAATTAGGAATTTTCTTAATCACTGCATTTCCCATCAAATTCAGCACACGCTATAAAAGCAAGGTACACTGTTTTTAAAGAAGAGGTAAAAATTAACTTCAGATACGCATTTTCTCTATAATCTCTGAATCTAAGAGGTTTTGAAAAAATGAATGATATACTCCAGCATACATGAGAACATGGGAGGACTTCCAGTAATGGACAAAGTTGCATTAATGAACACATTTGTTTTCTTAAACTGCTACAGTAGAATTTACCAACAAGACCTAATCTTACCACTTTTATATTCAATCTGCCTATCCCCAAACTGTTTTTTGGTAGTTAAAGTCAAGTTTAAATTATAGGATAGCAATTTTATTCCACCTCATCAGAACTATCTTTGTTTTTACATAGAAAACAAACTTGCAAGTATAAAACAAAGAAAAGAAAGGCCATGAAAACAGTAGGTAGCATTAAGATTATAATGAGGATCTTTGGGAGCAATCTGGAGCTATTCTAACTATAGAATGCATAGTTATTTTTCCTAGAATTTGAATCACATATAGAAATCCTTTTAAAAGTTCAGGGAAGAGAATCAGAGAAAATATTTAGGGACTACAGCAAAGCATTGGATCTAGGTGAATTTATCTGGGGATACTTTATTTGATTAAACATGCAGCTTCAGGTTGATAAAGTGGGGCTGAATTCAGTGAACTGTGCTGGTTGATGAAAAAATATTCCAAAAAAGTTGAAACTTTTATTTTGAGTTTTAGTGAGGTCTAATTTAAAAAAAACCCAAAAACAAAACACCACCTGGGGGGAAGACAGGAAGAGAAAACTGTGTTATAAAACACCTGATGTCTAAATCTATCATTTTGGGGCAAAACATTTTGTTTAGCCCAAAACACTATTTTCCTTTTTTAGTGAACCAAAATTCAATTACTTGCCTCGGGACATACACTTTATCTCTAAAGCACTTCCTTCTAATGAATTTGAAGTTCTTCTATTATTGTGTATTGGGTTCTCAGATAAAGAATTTAATGTGACTATTGTCTCAAAAAGAACACATGTAGGTGAACATGCACAAAACCCTCTTATGTATATTTTGCTTACCAAATCAGGCATGGTCTCCAGGACATTTAGAATATTTGGATCATCTAACATGTTGTGGGAAAGGTCAAGGACACAGATAGTTGGGCATTCCTGCAAGTGCTGTATGTCTTCCACTGTCTGTAACTTATTGTGAGCAATCTGCAGAGTATGCAGAACTTTCAGACAAGCTGTTGGACAATAACAGCACAAGGAAAGAAATTAATTAACATGCTTCTCTCCAAGCAGAATTTTCTGGACAGAGTGGAAAACTGCACCTTTAAATATTGACTATTTTTCATGTTGTAGTTTTTTTCATATACATTTGTTGTGGAGCAATGTAATTCCAAACCTTTCCCCCACAATTTTGCTTTATCACAAAGGCTAGAACGCCTGAGTTTGTTTTAAATGCACATTTATCTTTTGAATTAGTCAATTACACAGAAGCAAGAGCTGATTGTGAAGGACAAAAGATTCTTTCCCCAAGAATCAGGCAGCATAGATAACACTGAAGAAGTTTATTCACGATACAGGGATGACTGACAGGACAGCTTCAGAGTTCAGGGGCAGCAACTGATTATATACTGCTTTTTGTCAATCACTTTACATTTTAGCATTGATTAGCATGCTAATATAAATCTTGTTTTACTCCAAAGCGAAATTTGTTACACCCAGACAGAGTAAAGAGCAGCATATCATGTAGACACAGATACTTCATCTACATTAAACTATGAATACATTTGGGTGGTGGGGAGGAGAGTGGATGGAGAGAAACAAAGGGCTTTGTGATGGAGAGCATAAGCTGATCTCATTGCGGTGGCGGGGTGGGGGGTGGTGGGGAAGATACTTGCTAAGTGGACATCTGGCCTTTTGAATGATCAGGTGCTTATATGTGCCAGTATGCCCGGAGCCTCAGTACCAAGGGGAGGATGTGGGTATTGGTGTTAACTGAAAGTGGTTTGCTAAGCTTTTTGCTTCAAGCCCAACATACAATTTCATGTTTCATCTAAAACATGCAAGTGGTGGTGCAGAATAATTTTTCTTTATCATGTGAAGCCTAGCTACTCAGGGGTGTTGCTGGGGCCTGCCACATGAGGCAAGTGCCCCAAGCGTCCGGGGTGGCATCTGCCTCTCCTGTCCCCATCCCCATCCCCAACCCAGGATCTGAGGCCCGTCTGCCCGCAGCGGTGCCTTACTCTCCCAGACATGTCCTGGCTGGGGATCCAGGCTGGGCCACCCATGGCGGCACCTGCGTCTCCTGTCCCCATCCCCGTCCCCAACCCAGGATTCGAGGCCCGTCCGCCCGCAGTGGTGCCTTACTCTCCCAGACATGTCCTGGCTGGGGATCCAGGCTGGGCCACCCGCGGCGGCACCTGCCTCTCCTGGACCCAGCCCCAACTTGGGATCTGGGCTCAGACTGGCAGCAGCAGAAGCCCGACACCAGATCAGGCCTGGGCACCAGATCATGGCCAGGGAGGGGGACCTGGTCCCAGGGGGCAGAGCCCCTGGCTCTTTCCCTGGGCAGCAATGTTCCTGTAGCTACTTAAACACTGCATAAATTCTTCTGTAGTCAGAAGAGATTTGGCTACTATGTCCTAGTCCACTACAACACACCTGACATACAAAATAGTCAAAAAAATGCCAGATAAGTCTGATTGTGATAAAGAAGAATGAAAATAAAGGATTAAGTAGATATACTAGTGTAAGAAATAACTTTATAGAAATTATTCAAGTCATCACTTTAAACAACCATTAAATCTAATTTGTTCTTTTAATCAACTTCTGCAAAATTTAAATTTTAAACACACAGGTTTTACTTTCTACACAAAAGCCTCCCTGAAATTGCTTTTGCGTTTTTTGCAATATTTTAACCCAATTTAAAAAAGACGTGCAAAATAGGGTCACTAAATAATTAGTAAACTGATGCATAGAAAAAATAAATACAACATAAAAATCAAACACACTATACTGTAAATACTTACAGAGATTTTCAATGGTTTTGATATAATTGTTACAGAGGTTGAGAGAATCCAGCTTTTGCAGGAGTTCCAGATTTTCAATTTTATTAATTAAATTGAGTTGCAAGTACAGACAGCGCAACTCCGTCTGAGCCTCCAGGTTCTCAATTTTTGTTAAACCGTTGCACTCAAGCCATAGACACTTTAATCCTGTATATTCTTCAAGATTCTCAAGGCGGTCAAATCCTGCAGGTTTAAATTGCAGGAAGTTGCTTAATTTTTTTTCTACACTCTCATTTTCAGCTAATGATGCTGATATAGACTCTGATCCATAAGTAATGAGGATATAGCTTTCATTTCAGTTGAACTGACATAGCAATCAATAATTTCTGTATTACTGATTGAGTCTCTCCCCTCTGCTGCTACAGTTTTAAAATCAGAAGGGTGAAAGTTACCTGAAAAGATTTTCTTAAGTCTGAAGATCCTTCAGGAGCACACATAAAGACTATACAGCAGCCATGAACACAGTCACAATTAAGGAATTTTGTCCATATCGTAAGTTTCACTAAGCAGGTAATCAGTGTTACAATCACATATGCAAAACCTGAGAGAGCCCAAGGAATACCTAGCACTGTGTTCTGCACACTTACGTCCATTAGATTTATGGCTAAAACTGTTGTTAGAAATGAAAAATCGACATTTAACTGAAATTAGTAATATGGATCTAATACAGCAAACACTGAGCAAGTAATTAGATTGAACAGATGAAGTATTAACCAACCTTCCAGGGATGGAAACTGGATGGAATGGATGGATGCTCTCCAAAGTATCCTTACTACAGGTATTATTTTTGCCTCTCATTATATGGGAGAAAAGATGAGAACTTTAAGCCAAGAAATGTAGAGACCAGCTTAGTTCAGTCCAATCTGTTTCTATCCCCCTTCAAGCCACAATTAATTCAGCATCTGTACTCACAGTCACTGTTGGAGACGGGAGTATTTGTATGTATGGTAGATATGACTAGAGTAAAACCACATCAAGAACCATAACCTCCCTATGTTTCTATATGTCACCATCAGGTTATAGAAACAGTACATCAACCCCCTCAGCTTCTGTACGAAGAAACAACTTATTACACATACACGTTTTAATTTATATTTGTATTGAATTATAGTTTGCTGTGTATCAATATGTACTTTCTGTGTGTTGAGGTTCTTAAATTTCCACAATATTCACCCCATCAAAGGGGAGCCAATTCATTTATTTATCATTTATTAGAAGGTTTAGTGTTGTGGTGGTTTTCCCCACTGGCACTTTCATTTCAGGAACCCTGTAACTTTACCGGTTAAGGGTTATTCTTGGGTCACATACTTATGTCGACTATGGCTGAGGCCTATAAGTTTTCATAGTTTTACTTCGCTAATACAAGTTTACTTTGCTAATAGAAGTTCATCAATCAAGAATGCTTGTCAGTCTTGTACTCCTTTGATCCTATAATCTAGCCAAGTTCCAAAGGGGCAGCTGTGTTAGTCTAGTAAAGCAGAAAAAGCAAGGAGTTTTGTGGCACTTAAAGACTAACAGATTTATTTATCTCATGAGCTTTCATGGGAGAATATCCCACTTTGTCAGATGCTTTGAAGAGGGAGAACTTACAGAGTTGGATGAAAATAAATGCAGGGGAGTGTAAGACATGAGATCAGATCATACTGCAACAGTAAATCAGAGCATTTGTAAGGATTCAGACTTAAGGAAACAGCATACAGAGGGAGAGTGAAGTCAAATTACTTGTTATAATGTGAAAAGCATCCATAGTCACAATTCAGCCCTGCTTCCACACAATTTAATTTGCATATTAATTCGATTTCAGCTGTTTCTCTTTGAAGTCTTGATGTCCCATTGATTTTCTTGACATTAACAAGTCATCAATGAAGTGATGAGGAAGATGGAAGTGCTCAGCAACTGGGTTTTTTTTTTTGAGTTATGATTTTCTGATATCAGTTTTATGTGCATTTAGTCTTCTGCGTAGAGTCTGTCCTGTTTGTCCAATGTATAAGGCATGAGGGCATTTCCGGCACATGATGGTATAAATCACATTAGTGGATGAGCAGGTGAAAGACCCTTTGATGGAGTAGCTGGCTTGATTAAGTCCTATGATGGTGTCTTTTGTGCAGATATGTGGACAGAGTTGGCAGCGTGCTTTCGCAGTTCTGCCACTGTGCAAAGGCTGAAATCGTGGACAAACAACATCCCTTACACCATAATCTCAGCCATGCAGAACGCAATGCCATCCACAGCCTTAGAAACAACTCTAACATCATTAAGGAGGCTGACAGAAGAGGTGCAGTTGTCATCAGGGATAAACTGGATTACGACCAGGAGGCTTGTAAACAGCTCTCCAACACAACATTCTACAAACCTCTTTCCTCTGACCCCATTGAAGAATACCATAAAGAATTACAACACCTACTCAGGAAACTACCTAAGGCAGCACAAGAACAAATAAAGGCAGACACACCACCAGAACCCCAGCCAGGAATATTCTATCTACAACCTAAAATCCATAAAAAAGGAAACCCTGGATGCCCCATCATCTCAGGCACTGGCACTCTTACAGCAGGCTTATCTGGCTATGAGGACTCCCTCCTCAGACCCTATGTTATCAACATCCCTAGCTATCTTCAAGATACCACGGATTTCCTGAGGAAAATCCAATCCATTGGTGAGCTTCCTGAAAACACCATCCTGGCCACTATGGATGTAGAAGCTCTTTATGCTAACATCCCACACAAGGATGGATTACAAGCTATTAGAAGAACCATCGCAGATGATGCCACAGCACAGCTTGTGACTGAACTTTATGACTTTGTGCTCACCCACAACCATTTCTGATTTCAGGACAGTTTATACCTCCAAGCCAGTGGCACTGCTATGGGTACCCGCATGGCCCCACAATATGCCAACATTTTTATGGGCGAGAGAACAACGTTTCCTCAAGTCTCATCCCAAAACACCTCTCCTCTATTTAGGCTATATTAATGACATCTTCATCATCTGGACCCATGGCAAGGATGCTCTTGAAGATTTCCACAGAGATTTCAACTATTTCCATTCCACAATCAAATGGAGCCCGGAACACTCCACACAAGAGATCCACTTTTGAGACACTATGGTACAAATTAGGGATGGACACATCAACACCACTTTATACTGAAAACCTGCTGATTGGTATAGTTACCTACATCCCTTGAGCTTCCATCCTAAACACAACCACACGATCCACTGTCTACAGCCAAGCCCTAAGATATAACCACATTTGCTCTGATCCCTCAGACAGAGACAAACATCTTCAGGATCTCTATCAAGCTTTCTTAAAACTGTGGTACTCATCTGGAGAAATAAAGAAACAGATTGACAGGGCCAGACGGGGTACCCCACAGTCAACTACAACAGGAAAGGCCCAAAAAAAGAAAACAATAGAACACCACTGGTCACCACATACAACCCTCAAGTCAGACCTCTACAACAGATCATTAAGGACCTCCAGCCTATTTTAAAAGATGACCCTTCACTCTCTCTAGCTGTGGGAGACAGACCTCTCCTTGCCTACAGACAACCCCTGAATGTTAAACAGATACTCACCAGCCACCAAAGACCTAACAAAAGAACATTAAAGCAGGCACAAATCCCTGCAACAAACCACGCTGCCAACTCTGTCCATGTATCTGCACAAAAGACACCATCGTAGGACTTAATCAAGCCAGCTACTCCATCAAAGGGTCTTTCACCTGCTCATCCACTAATGTGATTTATGCCATCATGTGCCGGAAATGCCCTCATGCCTTATACATTGGACAAACAGGACAGACTCTACGCAGAAGACTAAATGCACATAAAACTGATATCAGAAAATCATAACACAAAAAAACCCCCCAGTTGCTGAGCACTTCCATCTTCCTCATCACTCTATTGATGACTTGTTATGACGGTTGTCAAGAAAATCAATGGGACATCAAGACTTCAAAGAGAAACAGCTGAAATCGAATTAATATGCAAATTAAATTGTGTGGAAGCAGGGCTGAATTGTGACTATGGATGCTTTTCACATTATAACAGGTAATTTGACTTCACTCTCCCTCTGTATGCTGTTTCGTAAAGTTTGAATCCTTATAAATGCTCTGATTTGCTGTTGCAGTATGACCTGATCTCATGTCTTACACTCCCCTGCATTTATTTTCATCCAACTCTGTAAGTTCTCTCTCTTCAAAGCGTCTGACGAAGTGGGATATTCTCTCATGAAAGCTCATGCGATTAAATCTGTTAGTCTTTAAGTGCCACAAGACCCCTTGCTTTTTTTGATCCTACACCATTCAAACCTATCCATCACACATTAAATTAAAACAAACAAGGAGTCCTGTGGCACTTAAAGACTAACCAATTTATCTATCACATGAGCTTTCATGGGAGAAAATCCCACCTCGTCAGAGACCAAGTGGGATTTTCTCCCATGAAAGCTCATGCGATAAATAAATTGGTTAGTCTTTAAAAGTGCCACAAAACTCCTCGTGCATTATTCTGCATTTGGGTCTTATCTTGCATTATCCTACTCCTGGTAAATTCAATGGAACTTAGAAGGTCTTCCAAGATCAGGCCTTATCATTGACGGTGAAGTACTTTTTTACTCTACTGTTGACAGCTCCCCCTCAATTACATTTTCCGATCAAATTAAATTATATTTCTAGCACAACAGTTTTCACATACTTTCCCCAGTGAACCATATCCAGATCCCCTGCTATAGTGCTAGTTAGAATAACAACTCTGAAATAAGATTTTTTTGTGTCTTACCTTTATAATGTAAATATAGTGTGTCATTCAAACATGGGGTCATGTATAATTTTTGCTGTTTGCAGATGTCTCGCAGGAGCTTTTTCGTCATTCTAAAATTTGAAGAGGAAGCATGAACAACTTAAAAAAACCTTTAAATTATAACACATTTCTGAAAGCTTTATAACTGCCTGGTTTCAAACAGAAGAACAGTATGCTTCTTGAATGACACGTAACTCATTAGCTGTTTTACTCTTTCAGAATAGTACTCAGAGGAAACAGTAGTTATTTCAGAACTGTGTTCCATTTCTGCTTGTTTAGGATGCAGATGTGTTGCTTATCCACTATGTTACTAAAAAAGGAAATCATACATAAATTATTTAGACTATTAAACTTTTCTCTTGAATTTAATTAGCTAATCAACCACAAAATCTTCTTGTTAGAACTTCTTTTTCTCTTCCCCTAGTCATCCCTCCCCCCTTTTTTTGTTTCCATATGTTGTGTCTTGTTACTTAGCCCCTGAACCTAGTACTGCCACGCAGACCTCAGTGCCCATACACAGTCCCACTGAACTGAATGAGGCTCTGAATGACCAGTGATCTACCCATATGGAGTCCTATATGCCAGATCAGTGCCTTAAGTTGTGAGCTCTACAGTCCTGGCCCCTATCTCTTTTAGTAATCTGTACATCATTTACCAGATGTCAGGTATTAGCCAAATAGAACTGCTATAAAAGGTAAGCATTTAAAATTAAATATTTAAAATACAGAAAATATTAAAAGTAAGCAGTAAATATTCAATTTTTTTCTTTGAGGAGACTAGGGTTTACTAAAATAAACATGTCTGAAAGGTTACAAGAAAACTTTTGTAATTTATCCTACATACAAACCTGTATCTAGTTTTGTTGTGTGACTAGTTTATAGCAAGTATTTGACATTACAAAATTACATTTCAGCTTTAAGCCTCTATATTCTTATTATTAATACAAAACCCACAAAGATTGTACTGCAAAGCTCCAGTTCTACAAAGACTTAAGTATGTGCTTAACTTTATGCATTAAATGGGGACCACTCATGTGCTTAAGTTTTTGCAACACTGAGGTTTAAAATGGTAAGATTATCTTAACAAGGAAGGCAGGTCCAAACCAACACAGTAAAGCTAAGGAAAACTGGTAGAATCAAGACCTTAATAAATGAAACTGCATTTAGATTTTTATTTATTACATTGAAATAATTCAAAATTTCTGAGAAACGAATTGTTCTCACACGACTGGTCACTTGAATTAATGATGCAATATAAAACATGGGCAATTGTCAGAATGTAACTAAGTCCCTAGAAACAAAAGTGGCTGAAAAAATCGCAGAAGGATGGATGACAGATTCAGTAGGAACTGAATGGTTTTATAAACACAGAGCAAACCCTCTATATCCAGATCATTATTCAGTGTTAGCAGCCAATACAATATATTTTATGCATGATAGATCATAGTGTTTTGTTTTATCTATTTGTAATGTTTCACTTCTTTTTAGTATGAATCTACACTATTTGAAGCTCTTGAATTAAATTCTTGACACCTCCAGACAATGCATAGTAATAATAATTATAATTGTCATAATAAGATCTGCTACTTCCTTTGGAAACACAAATAATTGCATTATATACAGCATATATTCTCTTCCAAATTTTTCATGCGAATTTTCTTCTTCAGAAAGGTAATTGGCTGATAACAAGAAGGACTGAAATTCTGTAACATCCTCAGCCTGATCTACATCCTGATGAAGACAATTGGAGTCTTTCCATTGATTTTAAAAGGGGTTACAGAACAGGTATGTTAGGATGAACAGCAATGCAACATTCCCATATTATTGCCTCCCAACGCCTATTAACAACTGTAACTTACATATCATGACCATTCAGTAGTTGGTGCATCTGCCTGATGAAAATTTCAACAAGGATACCAATTAGTAGTGGCAGTTTTTGTGATGTGCACATCTGTCCACTCAGAGATGAGCTGACAGAACTAGCCCATTTCACATTTTTCATTGCACAACCATCAGATGGTAAAAATCTATATTAGCTCAGGACAGATTTGAAAGAGAACTGGAATCCTTAGGGATACAAGAAAGGATTTATGTCCCACTCCATTGAGCCACCTAGTTCACATTTCCTTAATTAAAAATTATCTCTGAATTTGAAATATTCATACTCAGTTTGCTAAACAGTGTATTGTCTGAAGTGGTACTGAGGAAGGGTCCAATCATACAGAAAAACCTTCTATTATGTTTGCACAATTGTCCCTGAGCCACTAAATAACCCTTCACTGTGCATTCAAAATCCAATTTGCTGTTCTGGCTATCAAAAAGCAGTGTAAATTTTATAAAATGTCAAGGACAATTGGTAATTGACTGCCATTAGGTTCATCTTATGTACCATTTCACTGCATCATTTAAGATCCTTGCTCTATTTAGTCAGTGGCATAACTCCCATTGATTTCAATGGAACCACAGTTTCACTAATTAATAACATTAAAATAAATTACCGAAGGCAACCTTTGTTTTCTTCCGTCTTTTGGCTATAAGAATCGCTCACAGGCTTATGGTCACCACCTGACCGCAGCTCATTATGTTGATATGTTTTGGGCACAGTGCACGCTGTTTTCACTTCAGATTTAGTATCTTCTTGTTTTATGTAAGAAAAAATATTACAGTGTAACACTACAAATATAAAATTTAAATAATTCATTTAAGAGAAATATAAATTTTTAAAACGTTCATTTCCATAAAGATATTCAAGTAAAAGCAGTCTGTCCCAATAAGCATTTTTGTTAGTTTTTTTTAAACTAAAAACAATGGCAGTTTTTTTTTAGAAGTAGGAACTAGTAACAACAGTTATTAAGAACAGTATGATATTTCATTTATTGCTTAGCTCTAGATAAACTTGGAGTGAGCTTTGATATGATAGTATCTATGACTCCCAAAAAGAAAAAGTAAAAAAGCCATTACAATGAATGGTAACAATCTTCTTCAACTGTCTGATGAAGTGGGATTTTCTCCCACAAAAGCTCATGCAATAAATAAATTTGATAGTCTTTAAAAGTGCCAGCAGACTCCTTGTTGGTACTGGAGCACTAGTTTCAGAGCTCTTGTAATTCTTTTTGTTGCAATGACATATGACTATTACATATTACAGCTATCCTTTTAATGACTGATGATTTGGTATTAGTATAGGCCTAGATGTAAAGAAACTAAAATAACAGAACATCCATGTTGTTACAGGGCATCTCAAAAGTTGCTGGTATAGTTTTCCCACGTAATTACCTGTTTTTACAGCTATCATGGTATCTCCAGTGCGGTAATCATTCAAAATTTCTTCTGACTTTCTTTGTACATTCACTTCATCTTTGATTCTCTCTTCAGGCCCTGACTCTACATCTTGTGTTTGCAGTTGTAGTTCTACCATTTAGATAGCCAGAGATAAACAAGACAACCTTAGCAAATATACAAACATACAGAGCTAAATTATGCCTTGAGTGACATGAGTTGGGAGTTCATAGAAGCTGTCTGATGATAACTATGAGCAGAATTAGAATGGAAACTGGAGGGTCATTTAACATTCCAGTTCTGGTCTCGTTAGGGCAAAACTCATTGAGTTAAGTGGAAGCAGAGACAAGCTTATAATTCAGTGGTTTTCAACCAGTGTGCTGTGGCACACTGGTGTGCCGTGAGAACTTTCCAAGTGTGCTGTGAAATTTTGTACAAAGGTAATGAAAATCAATGTAAAACAAACATTGTTTCACCTTAAACAATATTCTATCCAACCAAAATTACAACCCATAAAACTCATGAAAATTAACCATCAAATTAAAAGCGAGGTATCTGTCTTTCAATTCTGAACACGAACGTTCTAAACGCAGGCAGTCAAAGGGCAAAATTGAGATGACGTATTTTTTTTCCAGTGGCTTTGAAACTTTAATGCCTTTAATCCTTCTTTAGGTTGTTGTACGTACTATATTGCAAACCTCTCTAGTAAGACCGTAACCATACTAAATATAAGTAAATGTGATGTTTATGAGCAATCAGTTCAGCTGAAAAAAGTTGGTGTGCTGTGGAATTCTTTGTCTTACTGAAGTGTGCCATTTTACTGAAAAGGTTAGGAACCACTGTCATAACAGATCATATTTTGATACCCACTACAACAGCATAGCAGAGCAGGATGCAACCTAATGCAGGCTGTCTCCATGTGAGTAAGAGCAGCACTGGATATTGAGAGTTTGATCGGTAAAATATCAGGTACTTATGAAAACAAAAATTAAATAGTCATATGACCACTAAATTCATACTAGCAAAAAACCACCATGGTCAGGTGTGAGTGTAGCTTTACTTTTCAATTACCTGTTTTTACAAGAGTGTTTTCATTGTGTGTCTGGATTTCTCCACTTCCGCAATCACTTGGAGACTCTTCTGACATATCTTGATCTGTAACTTCTTTGATTCCCTCTTCTGGATCTATCTCTCCATATGGTGGTCTCATTTTAAGCTCTGTCATTTAAATGGATGACAATCAATCAATGTAAGGTATGACCTATTAGTCAATCCTATTGCTTTCACTTAATCAAAATTTCCATTGGGACTATTGCATGGGTAAGGATCAAAGCTCCAATTTCCAAAGGGATAGCCGTGTTAGTATAGTCCAACAAAAAACAAAAACGACAAGAAAAAGAAGTTGTGTGGCACTAAAGACTAACAGATTTATTTTTCACATGAGCTTTCGTGGGAGAAAATCCCACTTCGTCAGATGCTTCGAAGATGGGTGAATTGTGGAATTTTCTCCCATGAAAGCTCATGTGAAAAATAAATCTGTTAGTCTTTAAGTGTCACACAACTCCTTGATGGGTTTTTTTTTCAAAGCTCCAATCCTCCAACTGGATTGGTGCGGGCAGACACTTAAGCCTGTGACTGTGTGGGCAGGAAGCAGCAAACACAGGGACCTGACTGCAGAACCAGGGACTTGATTATGAAAAAATGTGTTATTTTCAGAATCTTTCCTAAAAACCATAATGATGTGGGGTTTTTTTCTGAGATTAATATGACAAAGAACAAGCACTAGAACAAAGTAAATAAACAAGGCTTAAACCAAACACAAAGTTAAACAAACATACATGGTAGTCAGACAAGTTTATGGTAAGGTTATATTTAAAAAGACCTCCAAACCCATCAAGATGAATACAGTATACAACTCACAAATGGTGTGACTTGTCCCTTCAGGCTTAGGAAACACCAAAAGGAGCATAAGAAGGAATTGTGAATCCAGGAGACATAATTCCTCCATTATCCTAAGATGGGGGTTGGCAACCTGCAGCTCCCAAGCTTCACGCATCTCTTCAACAGCTGCTTTGTGACCCTGGGTACAGTGGGCTGCATGGGGGCGCCTGACTGGTGCAAATTAGAGAGGGCTCAGGGAGTCCAGGCTGCCCACATTTGGGGCACCAGCACCACCCTTGCCCTCCCACCGCATGGGCCAGAGGTGGCTGTGCAATGGCGCTGGTATGGTAGGGAGGTGGAGGGGGCACAGAGGCATAGAGGCCGTGCTGCCCTCCCTCCACTCTGCTGCTGACGTGAATCAGTGTTTCTGGCTGCCCCGCCTACCTCTAGCTGGCTCTCCCTCCCCAGGGGCTGCTGTTTTTGGCAGCAGAGCCCTAAACTGGTCCCGTTTGGTGGAGCTCCCCAGCACTGAACAGACCTGATCCAGGGCCTGGGGCAAGGTGGGGGGCGAAGCAGCCCAAACTCCATCAAATGGGCCCACTCCAGGGCCTTTTCCTCAAAAGTAGCAGCCCCAGGCCCACAGTCTCTGCTTTGATTTGCTTCAAGCATCTGACGAAAGCAGCTTCAAGTATCTGACGAAAGTGTCATTTTCTCCTAAACAAGCCCATGTGATAAACAAATTTGTTAGTCTTTAAAAGTGTCACAAGACTCCTTGGTTGTTTTGCTGGACAAGACTAACATAGCATCCCCTTTGAAACTTACCCCAAGCAAGACAGCCAGAAATACCATATGGGAACCTCTCCCCTAAGGCTGAAAATGAGCAGAGAGCCTATTCTCATCTGGGACTGTAAGAAACCTGACTCCATAAATGGGACTGGCAGAAATAAACTCAGCTGCTTTGTTTCAAATGGGTAGTTGTGTTAGACTAATTCAGCAAAACAAACAGGCAGTCCTGTGACACTTAAAGACTAACAAATTTTTATGGAATGAGCTTTCATGGGACCATCTGGGAACGCTGCATCAGCAGTAGAGTGGAGGGCAATGCGGCCTCTGGCCTCTGTTGTACCCCCCGTCTGGCACCAGGGGCCATGGCGCTGCTGCTCGGACACCTCTGTTCTGTATGGTGGGAGAGCAGGGGTGGCACCGGCACCCCGAAACTGGGCAGCCTGGATTGGTCTGGGACCCTCCCCCCTCCAGCCCTGGTTCTCGGGCCAGCTGGGGGTCCCCCTCCAGCCTGACAGAGGCCATCTGGCACCTTGGGGGCTGTCAACTTTGTCTCCCTGCTTTGCCTCATGCCCCTGAGCCCTCTGTATCCCCCCTCCACACAGAGGAGGAGGGGTCCCAGCCACTGGGACCTCTCCTTCCCTGTGCAGGAAGAGGCTGAACATGCCGGGGGGAGGCAAATGTGTCTTGGCACCCAGGGGTCAGATAGCTTTGGTCCACCACTGGTGGGGCAGCACCATAATGAGGCTGGATGGGGGGTGCTGGGAGGGCCAGCTGCAGGGGGGAGGGACCACTGGAAGCTGGGAGGGCCAGCCAGATTTGCGGAGTGGGGAATGCCAGGAGCCGGGAGGGCTAGTCATGTGGAACTGGGTGGAGAGCAAGGGCAGTCACAGAGGTGGGGGTTGCTGCTGGCCAGCTGTGTGGGGGCACGAGACTGCTGGGAAGGGCCAGCTGGGCATGGGAGGATGCCTGGAGTCAAAAGGGCTGGCTATGTGGGGCTGACCAAGCCTGGAGAGGGGTCAGGGCAGCTTCCAGACCAGGCAAGGGGGAGAGGGGATGAGGGGCTGCAGCTGGGTAGGGGGAGGGGGCTTCAGCCATGCCTGGCAAGTTGAGGGGGGACAACAGCTGGGCTGGCTGCAGGAAGGGGCTGTAGCCAGGCTGGGGGAGGGGAACAGCTGTTCCGTGTGACAGCTACACCCATTGCAGCTCTCAAAATACTTGTTTATTAAAGAAAAAAAGGCTGCTCTTATCTTTTGGATTACTGACACCTGGCCTAAGAGGAAGTAAGTTTCAGGATGTGGTTTACTGCCCCTTATGCACTTGTCCTGTTACTCTGGTTGGTGTATAGGGGTATGGCTACACTTCTAATTTAATTTGAATTAATGAGGATTAATTCAAATTAAATTAATGCAGGACTACATTGGCTTTCATTAAGTCAAACTAAAGGAACTCCTACGTTCAAATTAATGAAAGCTTACTTTGAAGTTATAAAACCTCACTTAACTTCAAAGTAAAGGTTAATACTGACATATTAGTTCGAATTAACCCAATGGAGCCATGTTAATTTGAATTAATGCTTTTTGACCTTCTTCCACCCAGGTCGCCTTCCTCTTTCGATACATTGGGTGGGGGCATGGCCCTTCTTGGGGGCCATCTTGTCATACCTGCCATGGTGCCCTTCTCCTAATTTGAACTAGCAAGTCCTGTCCATGGACATGCTAGTTTGAATTGGCTTTTCTAATGTGGTCATGTTAATTTGAATTAACTTAATGTGAACAAATTATTAGTTCAAATTACTTAGTTCAAATTAAGCTAATTTGAACTAACCTTCTAAGTGTAGACAGAGCCTAGGGCAATAACCAAAGTTTCTTCCCACTTTTCTCTCCCTCTCCAACCTTCCCTTGCCCACTCGATTGCTGGAGAGAATATTTGTTGATCAGCTCCTGGTCTCCCCTCACGACAGGCCCAGGGTGGGAGCAGCAACCTGAATTCAGTCATACAGGGAAGTAATGGGGTGAATTTCATTTCTCGGTGCAGCCAAGTAAGCACCTGGGACAATTTGGTAATATGTGTAGACCTTTCTCTGTCTTTTGTCATTTTAGATTGTAAACTCTCAGGGGCAGCCGTTCCATATCCTTCTCCGTACCTGTAGGTGGCACAGCACAATTGTAGCACTGGGCATTGCAGCAGTATAAATATTAAATAAAAAATGTCAGGCCAGGTTCATTCTGACTTTTTGATCAAATCTGAGTCATGATACTCAGATCTGGCGTTGTGTGCTGTAGAAGAAAGATGAGGTGCTGTGAAGCATAGCCACCCTGTACTGTACAGCTCTGAGCTTGTGCAGCAGTGGTAGAGCTGAGTCAAGGAACTTGTCTTATGCTGAGGCTGTTGGGTTGTTTTGCCCCTGCAGTAAATATTCTTATTTATAGAGCCTTGCAAATCCGTAGATATCCCCCTTATATCTGCATCCGCAGATACAACATGGATATCCATGGACCATTTCTTGCAGGTGCAGATTGGATACAGATCCACATATTTTTATCTGCACAGAGATAGAGCCCTACAAATATGTGGATATCCCCATTATATCCGCATCTGCGGATACAACATGGATATCCGCAGACCATTTCTTGCGGATGCCGGTCGGATATGGATCTTGTCAATTTCCAAAGGGATAGCTGAGTTAGTCTTTGAAGCATCTGAGGAAGTGGGATTTTCTCCCACGAAAACTCATGCGAAAAATAAATCTGTCTTAAAGTGCCACACGACTCCTTGGGTTTTTTTTGCCAGATATGGATCCATTTATTTGTATCTGTGCAGGGCTCTACTTATTTATTTATCATAGCTGCAGGGCTAGGCTGGCGGTGTCATATGAATCCTACCCCCAATGACCTACCTGTCCCTGCCTCCCAGGGGTGTCACTCACAACTCCCTGCTTTCGAGGAGGGGGGTCATCCATCTCCCTGCCTTATGGGGTGTATAACCTAACCCCTGCTTCTCCGGGGGGGGGCACACAAATACCCTACCTGTGGGTACAAAACCCTCCCCACAAATGCCCTGCCCTCTGTGGGGGGGGGCAGACCCCGCCACCCCCATACGGGGTGTCCCCTACCCCCTACACGGCACAGGCGGGGGACACACGCCACGGGGGAGTCGCCAGGGACCCCCTCGCTCATTTCGGGGCCGCGGGGAGACTCACCCGCTCGCCTCAGCCTCAACCGCCACCAACCGCTTCCACAGTTACCATGGCGACGCCAGCGCGGGACCAGAAGCCCCCGCGCGACGGCGCGTTCCGTGCCTAGCAACGGCGTCCGGAGAGTCCCGCCCCCGGAGCGTAGCAACAAGGAGTCAGGTGGTCTGGCGGTGGGCGGGGCGCGCGGCTGGAGGGAACTGGGGCTTGGAGTTGGGGCAGCTGCGCAGACAGGTACCCGGAAAGGGGGCTGGGGCTGGGGCTGGGCCTGGGCCTGGGCCTGGGGGGAGACGGGGCGATTTAAATTCTGGTCGGGAGGGCGAACACGTGCAGGGCGCAGGGGGGGGGCAATGTTCCCCCTAATTTTTCATAGTCTGTGTGCGCAAAAAATATCTTTTGTGCAAATTTTCAGAACCAGCATCCAAATTTGTGCACGCTCCAGCGAGTATGTTCAAACTTGTGAGCACAACGAAGCCTATGATGCAACTAATATCTAAATTTTATTTTGATATGGTGCTGGAAATGATTTTATAAGTTTCAAAACCTTATTTGAAACGTGCTACTTGAAACTGCCTTCTTAAAGGGGCACCAAAATAGGAGCATTGTTGAATTTTTTTGTGTGTGCTTTATTTTGTTGCGTGCATGGGCTTCACAGCCTGTGTGCGTGTGCAGACGTGCACAGCTTAGAGGGAACATAGGCTGGGGCTGGGTAAAGGGGATATGAATATCTGGATGGAGGGGGGTGGGGGACTGGGGTGTGTGTGGAGTGGAGGGCGTGGGGAGACGGCCATGGCATGTGTGGAGGGGGGCCAGTGGCAGAGGAGGATCTGGACTTGAGGCTATGTTGGGGAGGTAGCCCACAGCCTGCAGAGGAGAAGGGACCACCACAGTAGCTCCCTAAGACTTGAAATTAGAGGGTGCATAGTAGGAGGTTTTGGGGGGAGGTGGGGGTGCTCACTAATTTGGTATAGCACTATTACTAGCTGACAACTGGGGAGGTGCTGGGAAATTCAGGGAGGTGTGGGGGGTGTTAGGGAAATCCCTGGACCACTCTGATCATCTAGCCCAGTGTTTTCCAACCAGTGTGCCATGGCACACAGATGTGCTATCACTCGGGTCTGAGCAGGTGAGCCACAAAATTTTTTGAAAAACTACTCCAAGAACTCTGGATTGACTCATGAATTTTCATGAGTTCATTTGGAAACTATATGGTGGTGTGCCTCAGGTTAATTAAAGGTAGCAAGGCGTCTCATGGCAGAGAAAGTGTTGGGAAATGGGAACCACTGTAGAGTCTAGTCTAGGGGTCTTAAACACGGGGCTGTGGGCCACATGCGGCCCCTAAAGCTGTTTCCTGCAGCCCGCAATGACACAATCATTACTGATATTTGCAGTATTGTACAAAAAGGTTTCAGTAATGTGGCCCTATGGTTAACATAGTAGTCCTCCTGTGGCTTTCATGGTGATTTGAGTTTGAGACCCTGGTTCTAGTCTGATCTCTCTGCAATACAGGTTGTGGGTTTCCCTGGATGAATTCCTGTGTGAACCACCAGAGCATATCTTTTAGAAAAGCAGCTAGTCTTGATTAAAAGTCTGCTAAATGGTTTGAATTACCCTCCCTGTTAAAATTTTATGTTTTATTTTCAGACTTAACTTAGGTAGCTTCTGGCTACTGGATCTTGTTATACTCTCTGCTACACTGAATCAAATATTTATACCACAGGAGAGTACTATAAACTGATTATATTATCTTTTAATCTTCACTTAAATAACCAAAATAGATTGACTCTTGAGTCTCTTATTATAAAGCTTGTTTTCCAGTCTTTTAATTGTGGGTTTTTTTTTTTTTTTTTGGTGTCTTTTCTCTTGAACTCTGTCTAATTTAACATCTTTCTTCACAGTGCCATCAGAACTGGACGCAGTATTCCAATAGTTGTCACACCAGTGCTAAATACAAAGGTAATATACAACGTGAATACTTGTATTTGAGATTTCTCTGGCCATATATCTAAGGATTAGATCAATCCTTGTGGTCAGAGTATCTCACTTCAAGCTCATGTTCAGCTAATTATCCTCTATGGCCCCCAAATTCTTTTCAAAGTCTTTGCTTCCTAGGATAACATCTCTAACATGTAAGCATAGCCTATCTTTTCTTTCTAGATTCATGACTTTCTTTTTGACATCTTGAAATGGATACTGTTCAGTTACCCCTAATTTACCGAGTAATCCAGATTACCCGATATCAATACCTGCAGGGCCATCACTGGTGCCTGGCACACAGGGCACATGCCCTGAGTCTTGGCAACAGTGCCCCAAGTGTCTGGGTCAGCTCCTGCCTCTCCCATCCCTGTCCCCAACCAGGGACCCGGGGCCAGGGTGCCTGCCGCAGCAACTGTCTCTCCTGGCCCCATCCCCAGCCAGGGATTGAGGCCAGGACACCTGCAGTGGAGCCCATTTCTCCTGGTGGGAGATTGAGGCTGGGATGCCCATGGCGGTCCCGCCTCTTCTGGCCCCAAATCTGGCTGGGGCTCTGGAGCCTGACGCAGGCTCGGCCCTGGGGCGCTGGCTCATGGCCAGAGGTTGGGGCCTGGGCCTGTGCCTCGGGTCTTTCCCTGGTGCGGCGATGTTCCTGGTCACCTGTCCTCTACATTGTTTACCATGCCCCCAAATTTTGTGTCATTTGTGAACTTTTTCAGTGATTTTTTTTTCCCCCTTCCTGCTCACTGGTAAAAATGTTAAGTAGCAGAGGGCCAAGGACCAATCCTTATATATACCCACCCAATGACATTTGCTTTTTATTATGATACCTGTAAATTACAGTTATTAGTCCATTTGATGTGTGCTAGGTTAGTTTTGTTAAATTTTAGTCTTTTAATGAAACTGTAATGTATCACCATGTCAGCTACCTCACAGAAGGCTAAGTACCTTGTAACACTATTAACTAAAGTTACTATTAACCTTGTAATATCATTTATAACAAACTCTCAAATTAGACTATTAACTAAAGTTACTATTAACCTTGTAATATCATTTATAACAAACTCTCAAATTAGACAAGCTCATTTTCCATAAACCTGTGATGAATGGCATTAATTATATTACTCTTTTGTTATCTGAATCCTGTATCAGCCATTCCGTCATTTTACTCAGGAGTGACATCTGTCTGATGTTAGGCTGACAGTTTATGGTGATACCTGGGTTGTTCCATTTACCCTATTTAAAAGTCAGCACATTAGCTTTCTTCCAGCTTTCTGGAGCTTCCCTACTTTTCCAAGAGTTATTGAAAATGACCACAAATAGTCCAGCAAATCCCTTGACCAGCTTTTTTAAATATCTTGGATTCAAGTTACTTGGGCTTGGTGATGTAAAAATGTTAACTTTGGTAGCTGCTGTTTAATATCCTTCTGTGTTACTACTGGAATGGAAAGGTTTTATTATATAACTACATTATCTATGTTTTTACCCCCAAACACAGAACAGAACTATTTATTGACTCTTCTGCATTATTATTGATGGTTTTACCTTTTCTATACAGTCATCGACTGATATCGTTAGTTTTATTTTTATTCTTTTAAGAAAAAAAACTTTCCTTGTTTTTTCAGTCTGTTAGCAACAGATTGTTCATTGTTTCTTTCTTCATCCTTTATCAATGGTCCACAATAGCTAGCTTATTTAATCATCTTCTCCTTTTGTATGTTATGGCTGCCTGTATTTCCCCTCTAAGCCAGGTCTTTTTTTTTTTTTTTTTTTAACCAGTACAACTTTCTTGCTCTGTTGTCAGACTCTGATTTTTGAGCCTCTAGTAAAATGTTCCTGAACAATTCCCAATTATCATTTAAACTATTCTGTTCAAATGTCATTTGGCTTACAATTGTTTTTAGTTTTGTGAAATCAACTTGTTTAAAACCTCAAGTATGTATATAATGGGTTTGAACTTCATTCTGCTCGCACGTAAGAAATACCATCACTTGTGTATAAGCTAACTCAAAGTTTTAGTTCTGTGATCAACTCTTTCTTCTATCAAGATAGGAACAAATATAGAATTCCTGGTGTTGGAGGCAAGGTTTCCGAGTTAGGAAATTATCTGTTTTGAAATTCTGAGGATGTTTTAGTAGGGCCACCATATGAAACATTCAGTGTATGTAGCTCAGATAGTAGTCCTTTGTGGTCACGCAGCTTTTTCTTCCCTATACATTGTATAGGTTCTTGAAGTCATCCTGTTCCTTAGTGTCATTTGCTGATCTGTGGCAGATACCAACTGATACCCTGCCTTGTGCTTGTCTGTTAGGACCCTGATCCGTCGGCTTTCAAGATAATTTTCTTTTGAGTTTTTGGTGACTTGGAAACAGCATACCGCCACCGGTATATCATTTTTGACATAGAATGCCACTTATTTTCTCCTTTTGCCCAATCATTGCACAAACACTGCAAATATACTTTTGTAACTTCCCTTTTTTTGCAGCATGTACTGGGCTTAGGTATGTCAAACCCTCTGGCCCTCTTTAAAAGCTGAACACCTGAAAACCAGGATTTTAGATCTTTGTGGCCTGTAGTTTGGCAGTGATGCCCTTGATACATTTAAAAGGCAATTTGAGAATCCATTATCCAGTTTTTTACTTCACCCTGAGACTATTAAAGCAGTGAGCAGAGCAAGGAGAGGATTTGGTTTCTAGTTCATTATTTAATGGCAAATATCTTCCAAAGTATAACTACCAGATCTTGAACCAGCTTTTCACTTGACTTAAATTGTGATATAAAGTCTGTAGTTGTTGGATAAGAAAAAACCCTATGAAAAATAAAGCAAGCATGCTTATGCCACATAGAATCACTCTCTTGCTTTTTGTATGAATTATTGATGAGAAGCTGGGGTCAAGAGGTTGTTTGTTTTTCAAATAATTTACAGATAAAATTTTATAAGGTAGGAAATTTACTAGGTTAAAAAGTTTAGAATTGAAAAGTATTGGTGTGAGAAAATGGCCATGGGTAAGTGTAAGTCCTGCTACAGTTTTCTTTTATGTAAGTGGTCTTGATTTACACAAGTGAATAAACAGAGGCAGAGAGAAACTAATATTCCAGACAAAATGGTGTGTGAATTTCAGTGTAAACTGAGTGATTGATATGAGAATCAAAAGTAAGTAAATGGTCTGATTTATTCCTGCTATGGCCAAGGGGTGGGAAGTGGAGTTTGGGGGGGTGGGTACGTGGGGGTGTGTGTGTGGTCGGTCGGTCGATTCAACCAGAAAAAATTTGTAGCAGTACTTCCTCTATTGCAGTTGCCACTGGGAAAAGTTAGCTCTGAATTATGTCAGGAGCCCAGATGATGTGGCATGTTCTAAATCAACACTTCTAGCTGCCCTGGCCCCCCATCCTCTTCAACTAAAGCTACCAATTTGCAGCCCCCTATCATATTGCATGCTGCTAGACCCCTCCATTTGCTGCTGCCAGCTAAGATCTTAAACTGACTTACCTTGATCTTGAATTCTTTTAAGTCAATTCAATTTCTTTAGTTAGCCTACAAGTAAGAATAATATAGAGAAGCCAAAAGAAACATTGGGAACTGTTTTCAATAGTACATTGAATGTGTCTCCACAATAAAGCAAGCTAGCATAATTTGTGATATAATATATGCAGCCAAGTTTTCAAATGGGCTGTAATATAAAATAAAGAACTGTGGGAACTAAAGACTTTGCTAGGAAAGGGCATGAGAGTACACATGGAAACTGGGGTGCTGGGGAGGAGGAACATGGCCAAATCTGAAGCAAGATTATCTGATTTGTTAAAAAGTGTACAGCATTGACTGGAAGCTTTATGTCAGTTTCAAATGTGTGTGTGTAGTTTATTCCACTTGCCAAATGAGAAGCATTACATCAGACTCATGACTTTTCTTGTCTTATTTCCTTCAATAAAAACTGCAGAACTGGAATTTATATGCAGATATGACACCATTGCCTCAGGGCTAAATAGGGACTACAAATTTTTTTTCTCATTACAACAGGTTATTTTACCCCCCTCTACATCAGGGGTCTCAAACTCAAATCACCACGAGGGCTGCATGAGGACTAGTACATTAGCTGGAGGGCCACCCCACGGAAACCTTTTCATACAACTATATTTCAAATATTGGTAACAACAGCGTCATTGAGTGCCGCAGGAAATATCTTTAGGGGCCGCATGCGGCCCACGGGCCACGTGTTTGATACCACTGCTCTACATTCTGTTCTTAGTGCTTGAATCTTAACAACTGCTTTGATTTGCAGTCACAGTGTGACCTGATCCTGTGACTTACATTTCCCTGCATTTATTTTCCTCCCATTCTGTAAGTTCCCCATCTTTAAAGCATCTGACAAAGAGGGATTTTTCTCCCACAGAAGCTCATGCAGTAAATAAATTTGTTAGTCTTTAAAAGCATCAGAGGGCTCCCTGTTTGTTTTGCTGAATGAGACTAACAGGGTTACCCCTTTGGAACTTCTGCAAGACATATCAAGAAGTAAAGTTAGCAACCCCCGACAAGCACACCAGCATGCGAGCTGATTTGGGTGGCATGTGGCACCCTCTGTGACACTGCCAAAAGCACTGTTCTCGAGGGCTGGGGGAAGTCAGTGGAGGTGCATGGTCCCCTGCCTCCAAGAGCAGCACCACTCTCAGGGGCTGAGGTTGGTAAGTGGATGTGCACACCTTCCCCTCTTGGAGGGGGGCCAAGAAAATCTGCCACCAGGAGCAAATTTGTCAGTGCCTCATCTTACACCCCCCCCCCCCGCCAGCACTGTGGGGAAGGGAGGAGTAAACTGAGATACTGCTGAATTTGCTCCCAGCAGCAGGTCTTCTTGGGGAGGAGGTGCCAGTACTGGGGAAGAGTCAGGGAGGAGATACCTTCCTTTTGATCTCATGGAAGAAACCAGTTCCATCCTCCCACTCAAAGGTGCAACATCATTTTTGCATTTAAGCAAGTTCTGGTAGCCATAAATGATTTGGAAGAGCTAGTGCATTTCCACAACCTAGCGCTTCTGTGATACCACTTTCCCATGGATATGTGAGTACCTAGCTATCTCATTTCGAGAAGTTAAATCTGTTGCTATACTTTTATGTTATTTTTTCTTGTACTGTGCTGACACTGAAAATCCTCTGGTTACTAGTATTTTCTATCTGATGTATATTTTATGTTTCTTTAAACTGTGAGATCCTTGGACTAGTGGCTGTCTGGTTCTATGTTTTCTGTAGAATAATAATGAAACAGTAATAAGCAGCACAGATGAGGACTAATGACAGTTGTTTTAGCTGGATAATTTACGAACATAAGAATAAAATAGAAACAGTTTATCCTGAATATACGGTAGTTACCTGAGCAGTGATTGTTAAAATAGATCAAATTTTCAGTACTGATGATTAAAATGAAATGAACCAAGATAGAACACCATTGACTTTAAAAAGAGAATTCAGATATTTTGACCATTTGCTATTTTTAAAATACATCTCAGATATAATTTTATCATAAACACCTTCTTCTCCTGCCTTCCTTATCCTCTCTAACTTCTTTTTCTCTGTTTCTCATGCAGCCCTCTTTCTGATATGCCAAGCAACTTCTTTCATTGCTTTAAATCCTCCTAGTTTTGTAAGCTTCCATCATTAATCTCTACAATAGTCCTGTATCTACTTGTGCCATACCTGGCATTATATTTGTCTAAATTAGACGATTTCCAAAACAGTAAACCCCCTTGGGGCACAGTCTTAAGTCTTCTCTGTGTTGTGGAAAATGTCATTTACACTTTGGTGTTCTATGAATAAAAAATAAAAATGCCTCATCATGGAAATGGAGGTGAGTCAGGTCAATTCTGGGATTAGTTTCCAATGGCTGTGGCAGGGCATTCGCAGTAGAGGCATGCCAGTATAAATCTGCTTGTCTGAGCGGTTCCCCAGAGTCTGTGTTTGGCAGTCTTCTCTACATAGTGAAAGAGCTATTAGGTTGGGTGTGTTTTGGTTGATTCTTATGAAGAGTTTTGTTAATAGGCAGAGGTTCTTAAACATCAATCAAATTTAAATTGTTTCTTTTTAATTTAAGAGGAGGTGCCCAGGTACGGATCATGCATGCCATAGACCAGTGGTTCCCAACCTTTTCTCTGCTGTGGCACACCTTGATACCTTCAAAATTTTTTGAGGCACACAATTAAAAACTCATGAATATTCAAATTAGCTCAAAATAACATGTTTATGAACCATGGCACAGTGTTTCAGAAATGCTGCTATGTGGTGTAGTAGGGGTAGCAGAGCAGAAATGGCAAGACAGGGGAGGTCAGGAGTAATTTGCAGTGGCAGGAGTGAGTGTGGGGGGCAGAGCAGGGCAGGGGCAGGGCCAGTGCAACCCAGTAAGCCTGGTAAGCATTGCAGGGGCGCACTGGCACCTGCTCTGCTTGCAGGGGGGGCACCAGAAATGGTAGCACCATTCCTAGACAGGGGTGGCCAAAGAGGACAAAGGCAGCCATGTGGGGAACAGCACAAGGGTGCCAAGAGAGAAGAGGGGAAGGGAAAACAGGAGTGGCTTTTTGGGGGGGGGGAGCAGGGGGAACCTGGGGAGTGGGAAGGTAAGGCGGGGAGCATGGCGCAGCACCTACTTCCCCCTTCTCCACAGTAGCTCCCTGCCACCCAGGGCAAATCCTCACCCCATTGCTGCTCCTTCCCACCCCAGCGGGTCCCGTTCCCCCCTCCCCCAGCCCCCTACTGCCTCTGATGGGCCCTCCCATCACTACAGGGGCCAGAACTATCCCTCCAGCCCCCAGCTCACCCCCCCCAGCTACACCCCCCCAACCAAACATCCACCCCACAACCTCAGCTACACACCCTCTGCTACACATCCACTCCCACCAGCCCCCCTCAAAGCCCTTACCTTGGCTGTTTGTGGCTGGCTGACAGGCTGGGAGCTGCTTCCCGCCACAAACTACTTTGTGGGGTCCCCTAAAGGACTCACCCCCACTGCTACCTTCCCTGTGGCCCCAGGCCCCCCCCCCGCAGCCCTAACAACCCCACACAACCCCTAGGCACTGTTCCCTCTAACGTGCACGGCAGTGCGGCCGCGCACGTAAGAACCCCCTCCCCGCGCAGGGGTTTCCAGTCCCCGCGCACGAGGAGGGCCAGGCCGGCAGAGGCAGAGCGGCTGAGGCTCAGCCAGGGGAGGGCCTGGGGACGGACAGGCTGAGCAGCCGGGGGAGGAGGGTCCGGGCAGGCCCAGGCCGTCAAAGCGGCGGGGGTGGGGGTGGGGAGCAGGGTCAGGCCAGCAGAGCAGCTGGGGGGGTGGGCTAGGGCCGGGCAGGGACCAGCAGAGCCCCTGAAGATCGGCTGGGGGCTGGTCAGGCTCACGGTTACCAGAAAAAACAAGGAGTTGTGTAGCACTTTGACTCCTCCTCTTTGCCCTGCCCTCCTCCGTGCTCCAGGCATTACAGCTGCAGTGCTACAAGTGGTTTCACTTTGTTGCTTCAGCTCCTCACCCCCAGCTTCTTTCCAGGCTCCAGCTCAGGTCCTCTCCCCTTTCCCTGCACCTGATTTTGGGGGAGGTTTGATCTTATTTTTTGCAGGGGTTGGGGCTTTTCTTCACCTTGATGGGGTCTCTGAAGTGCCCAGAGAGAAACCTGTGACTCCTTCTTTGCTTTCTGCTTTGCTGCCCTGCTTGGCTTTCTGGGGAGGTTTCTTTCTCTAATGGCTGGGCTAAGCCAGATCTTTATTCCTGCTAATGAGCCTTGGCTTTTGACAACAAATCTTTTCTTTTAGAGGTCCAACAAAGTTCACTTTTGATTGTGAGGAGGTTTGAATCTGTAAGATTTTCCTTTTCCCAGTGTGATTTTTTTTTTTCAGTTTGTTTCTCCTTTCCAAGAAGAGATTAGTCCGCTGTAGATGTGTCCTTAGATTTTAGTAAGATACACAGATGTGCAAGTATTATCCATTCTAAAGTAGCTGCTGGGCTGGGCCTGATCCTATAGTTTAAATGAAGTCAGTGGGAAATTTGATGGAGTAAGGATTGCAAGGATTTGTCCCTCTGTTAGTTTATCAAATCAGAGAAAACAAGCAACTTGCTTTTGCCTATGTACTCTATGCTTATTTTTCTTTTGGTATATTTAGGAAAAAACTGATCATTGCATTCAAGAATAGGTACTGTCCTCTTGGGTGAAGCATCTGATAGTCACAAACATCTACTTCTACTCCGCCCCCCCGCCCCCCAATTGATGTGTATTTCACATAAAAGCAAGCAAAATGTCAACTGTCATAAAATAGATATATATCCATCTGTGGTTTATGGCAGACATAGTAGGATATGATGTTTCCAGAAATTTGCATTTTAGGTAAAAGGTTATGTTTCAGGCAGGTCTGCACATAAAAACCAGCAGCTCTCATTTTTTCTGATTTCTCCTTTCCTGTGTGTATAAAATCTAAAGAGCTTGTCTGTGATATTTTTAAAATACTGCACAGTGAGGCTCAAAATTTAGGCTAGACAGGGATTTTTGTACACTCCGCCTGCACCCCCCAGTTGTCGGCTAGTAACAGTGTTAGAGCAAATGAGTGAGCACCCCATATACCCCCCCCAAACATCCCCCTGCACCACACCCCTAATTTCAAGTCATGGGGAGAATACTGCTGACAGAGATTACTTTTCCTTTAGAAGCCAACATCTCAAATTCTTTTAGACTTCATGTAGTCAAGGGCCCATCCCTCTGTGTGTCAAACAATGAGTGAATTCTGTGAAGGAACTTACTGTGTTAAAACTGATTTTAATCTTGTCCATAATTACTACATTAAATTTATTGGAGGTGTGCTTCTATTTGCAACTCACAATGTAAAAACATCAGTCTGGATAGGAGTTCTGCAGTGTGATTCTCCTTGCACCTTGATATAAACATTAAATAGTTTTGTGACTCCTTAAAGTGGTTGGCTTTATGGTTACTTTAATGTGAAGAGGAAAAATACTTAAGCCATTCATTTGATATTCTTGAGCCTCTGTTCTTGCAATTAATTTCATGCTGTAACTAGGGGTTAGACAGATTTCCCTGGAGTTGGGTGGTCAATGAGGCAAGCATTTGGGGGGGGCATTGGCTGGGTAGATGAAGGGGGCCCAGGCGGAGCCCCAGATGTGTATGTGTCCTCCAACATCCTCCTTTTTGTACTTCCCTGTCCTCCTTTCCATGCTTTGGTATCCGATAACCCTAGTATGGCAACGTGGTTGAGGATTGGATGGGGACAGGTCTTAACCATGGCCAAGGATCAGTTGGGGGAGGGGCAGGGTGGGAGAGCAGCTGAAGATGGGCAGGGGGCAGGCCTGAAGCCCCACTGAGGATTGGCTGGAGAGGGGGGGAGTTGCTAGCTATCCGATGGCTCCTTTTTACCTTCATGTCCTTCCTCCCTCAGGCATTCCAAAAATAGGTGATTGTCTAGCCTTTTACTTCTGATAAGTAGACGGGGGGGGGCGGGCAGTGCTGGAACCCACGATCCTGATGTTAAAAGTTAGCTGCACAGATGCACACATGGAATAAAGAGCAGCTGGGGGGGGGGGGCACCAAGGGGCAATGGAGTACACAGTTATCCTTTATGCCTAGAAGTTTTTATATATGGAATGCCTGTAGCTCAGTTGGTAGAATAACAGATTTGTAATCACAGGGTCAAGCCCTGGGTAGGCTTTTTTTTTTTTTTTTTTTATACCTTTTGGCCTGTTGCTCCTTAGGGAAGAGTTAAATTGGGAAAAAAAAATATATATAGCAAACACTAATAAAATGAAGGAAAATAAAGTATACTGTGATCAAATTTACTAATAGTGACCAATTAAGTAAAACAAATAAAGGGTCACATTTGAACTGGCTAGGAACAATTTAGGACCATTTTTTTAAATTGTAAAATAGGCTGCTGTGCAAAATCAAAAATGAGAGGCAAGTTAATTGCTTTCACTTTAACTTTATGTGCTTATTCATTTTGAAAAACCGACAAAGGCAGACAAACAGGCCTGAAGAATTGATGAGACAAAATGTCACATAAGCATACAATACATTCACATTATTAATAAAAAAATTAAATAACTTATTTTTCATTGTTCTATATTTTTCAATAATTTCCATCACGTGAAGTTGCACAAAAATTTTATTCAGAAAAAGTTTTGCACACGGGTTCAAAATTTTGCACACAAGCCGTCAAACCTTAGAGGGAACATTGCCCCTAGGACTCTTTTCTTGTTCTGCTGAACTGAACTAACATGATTATCCTTCTGGAACTTGTAAATTATTCTTGGGTATGATATTTTTAAAGCTCTTCCCATCATGAAGCTTGTAAGTCGATCATCTTTCACTTAACATAAATGAGCTAATGCTGAACTACAAAGTTAAAATGAACATTTTAAAATTTTTTAAAAAGTATGAGCATTAATTAATAAATGAAAGTGGTAACATTAATGATGGCTCAAAAATAACAAATACACATTTAAAATTTTGGCAGTAAAATCCTACAAATGCTAGACTTGGGTTTATGTGCACTAGACATTTAATACAAATAATAAAAATAAGTTAAAAAAAAAAAGGTTCCTAGTGTGTAGCTATAAATGTAAAACACCAAATTTCAGTGAAATTCTCTGAAGTACTCAAGTTTATAAGACTCTTGCCCCCTCAAAAATATTAAATAGTAAGTACAGAAGAAGCTAAAAAATTACTTACCAAAAAAAAGATACAGCACAGACATCACACACAGCTGTAATGATTGTCTAAAAGGGCAGCACTGTATTTATATGTAGCAGCCTATATGGACCTACCTGGTAAACTGATCTAACCAAAGCCAAACTAAAAATGGTCACAAAGTCAAAGGAAAAGGCAAAAGAACAGGTAAAAAAGAAAAGGAAAAGGCAGTATTTCACAAAATTAAAAATTGCAGAATAAATGCCCACACTGAGGAATTAAAAGCTGAGCCCAAGGAAAAAGTTCCTACTATTGTGCTGTCTGTTGCTTGCTCCTGCTTTTTTAGCATGTCAATGTGAAGGTGATGGGCAAATAGTGGTGAAATCTGCAATTCAGACGAAGCACAGATCCTAATGATAGTTTGCCTTGATGAACCAAGAGTGAAAAGTGCTTAGGCTTCCAGCCCTACTAGGTCTGCTAGATGGGAACAATTTCTATATTTTTCTATATTTTCATTTCTGTCCACCAAATTGAGGATGGGACCCCTTATTACTTGGGGCCTTAGGCGGCTGCCTGCTTCACCTACCCCAAAAGCCGCCAGTGCTTTTTGCCAGCCCTGTACAACCCACGTGGCTGGGCTGAGCAGGGAGGGAGCTCTAACTCTAGCTCTCTCAGATTCTCACGGCACACTTTGGGTGTTGCCGCGGCACACACTGGTTGGGAACCACTGCCATAGACAGAAGAGACACCTTTAGATCGATTAAGGACCAGATTATTTAAAATCAGTGTTCCTTGGGTTTAGTAAGCAATGTATTGTTTAACCCAGTCCCTTAATCCTTCCCATCTGAACCGAGATAGGGTTGCCACCTATATAGGAAAAGAGGGACAGGCTGAATGCCCCTGAGTCTTTAATGCTGGACAGTTGCCAGCATGTACTGAGCCCTGCTATGGGTTTCCTAGGACAGTTACCTCAAAAAAGGGATGATCCCAGGAAAACTTGGATTGGTGGCAACAGGGAGTTGGATGTTTTCTGTGTGTATGACATCCAGTGCCAGTATAATGTTCATGTTCTTCATACAGAATTCAGCATGTTTAATACTATTCAGAAAGTGCTGATCCTTTTGTCATTCCCACTGAAGTCATTTTAATACATGTTCTTGACAGCACTACCAGATTGGTCCCTATACTGGAGGCTTATCGTGTTAGTTTTGCCACAACCTTTATAGAAATGTATCCAAAATTCAAAATGATTTTGCTCTTCAGTTGAAGCCCCTCACACTAGCATCTGAGAGAAGAGAATCCTCTTTCTTAAAAGATTTGACATTAATTTCCGTTTTCAGATTTAAATAAATACAAAATCTGTTGTACTTTACTTTGTTTGGAAAAAATATTAGTTTTCATTATTTGAAAACTTCAATATATTCTAAATTCAGGATCTCCCTGGCACTTGAGATATCTATGATATCAAAGAATTATCATTTATCTGTTTTCAAAAGTGCAGTGAGTGATTTGGAGAACAAATGGAAAGATAAGGTCCTGGCCCTGAAGAACATACAAATTTATAATAGATCTGATGTGGTGAATAATAGTACAAATAATAGGGAATGGAAAGACAAGGTTACTGGCAAACTAGTCATATTATTCTCCTACAGGATGAGAGAGAGAGAATATTTCCCTTTGGAAATAGTCAGAAGGTACAATACTTGGATATTGTGACAGTGTGGTGATACAAGTGGGGAAAAAAAGAAGGATCATATGGTAACTCAGTTTAGGCTAGTGTACAAATGGGTGGCAGAACAAAGTTGTTTAAAATACTATAATTGAATCACTTTTAACTGTTACAGTAAAGTTAGATTTTAAGGCAGTATTTGAATGTGAAGGGAGTGATGCTTTGGTGGATCAGACTTGGTAGGACATTCTTGAAGCAGAGGCGGCTTTTGGGGTAGATGAAGCAGGCAGCCGCGTAGGGCCCTGAGCAGTAAAGAGACCCATAGTGTACACCAAGGATGGTGGCTTGTTTCACTTAACTCAAAAACTGAGGTGTCCAGGGCTGGCTCAAGGAGTTGTGGTGCGTGACGCATGCCTAGAGCCAGCTTTTGCACCTTTGGGGGTGTGGTGGAACCTGGCCTCCACTCTTGGCTGGCTTGCCCCAGCCCCAGGAACAGCCAGCCCAGGGATGGAGCAGGCAAGCCTCCAGCTGGCAGGAAGCTGCACCAGGCTGGCTCTGCAGCCAGGTAAGGGGGAGGAAGGGGCCCCTAGGGGTGGATGGAGATGGGGAAAGGGTGAGGGGAACCAGTGAGAAAGATGCTGGGGGGTCACAGAACTGACAGGCAGGTGGGCAGGCAAAGCTCCTTCTGCCTTGGTCTGCAGCAGAAGGAGAAGCTGGCCCTGGGGCTGGCAGCGGGGGAAAGTCAAGGCAACAGAAAGGGGGGAGGGCCACCGGGGGGGGGGGAACCCCGAGGGGGAGCCAGAGCCATGGAAGGGGCAGCAACATGGAGTTGGGCCTGTTGGTGGGTGGTTAGGGCTGCAGGGGGGACCTGGGCCACAGGGAGGATGGCAGTGGGGGCCTATAAGGGACCCCACAATGGGCCTTCGCCTAGGGACCCCAATTGCCTAAGGCCACCTCTGTCTAGAAGCAAGCAACCTCAGGGATTCTCTGATAGGAGTATCAAATGTGTGGGGCACTTAAAGGGATAATATCAAGTTAAAAATTTGTCTTTCTGTCCAACTTACCTTCTACCGTTACAAGTAATGACTAAGTGAAAGAGATCAGCAGAAGTATGTGGTTCATTTACCCCTCTCAAACTCACCACTTTCCATTTTGTCCTTTTTCTTCACCACTTTCTGATATGTATTATAAGTATCAGAAAGTGGTGAGGTAGAGAGAGGTGACACCTTTGTTTCTCCTTACTAATTGATTCTTCTTTGAGCGCTGCTCGGATGCATTCAGTAATAAGTGTCTCCGTGCCGGAGCGCCAGATTGGCCGGAAAAACTTTTGTCCTAGCCTGTCAGGAGAGGGAAGTGGCCTCTGCCCCTCACGCCACCCTGTGGCTATATATACGGCCACCTCCCGACCCCTCCTCAGTTTCATTTCTTCTGCCTTGTGCGTCGGGTCTGTAACGTCCGCTCCTTGCGAATCACAAGCAGCCTGCCTTGTTGTCTATGAGCTTTTGCCCGACTGAAGCATCTCTTCGTGGATTTAATTCCACCACAAGAGCCTTCCACCATCGGACTGAACATACTACAATCATGCCAGGGTTTAAACCCTGCACCGAGTGCAGAAAGGCCTTCCCCCAGGACGAACCCTATGGGAAGTGCCTCAGGTGCCTGGGCAAAGACCACATGGTCTCAGCCTGTTCCATTTGTCTCTCCTTCAGCCGCGAAACCAAGGAAAGGGAACAACGGTGCCGTGCCCTAGCCTCTAGGAGGCCTGGCACTCTTCACCCGAGGCTTCGGGTTCCCACCCGGCACCGAGACCCAGCTCGGCACCAGAGCCGACACAGCACCGCATTGCTGGTAGCCGCCGCTGCCGCCGCACAACCTCAGTGCCGACCCCAGCACCTCGGCACCAATCTGGTGCCCCTGCATCTCTGCACCACTCGAGGTCGCCTTTGGGCAGTCCAGTACTGCCGGTACCCGGATCGCCCTGGCGCCACTCATCATCATCTCCGGCGCTGCTATAGCCCCGACCTGGCACCTCGGCACTGTCCGAGGTCACCTTCAGGCAGCCCGGCCTCACTGGCACCAAGCTCGCCTTGGCACTGGCCACATTTACCCTCGGCACCGCAGAGCCCAGTGCCGCAGGAATGGGAGCTTGCCCACCCAGGCAGTCCTCCTCCCCGGTTGAGAACTTACCATGGAGCCGCATGGAGTCGCTCCTTGTGCCATCCACCCCGGAAGCGGTGGAGGCTGCACGACCCCTCCTCTTGCCCCGCTCCCAACCAGAAGGGGCAAACCGGCCTTCATATCTAAGGCCTGGGCCTACCAGGGGCGTTCGCCCTCGCCACCTCCGTCTCCCACTCCACTGGGGTCCAGCACCGTAGAGCCATCCCTGCGACAGCACATCACTCTGCCGTCACCAGTAGCGCCCCAGGAGTCTTGGTCCCCTCCCCCTGCCTCCAGTCTGGAGGAAGGTCTTTCAAGGGGCTCTAAGAGGCCCTGGTGCCGCACTTTGTCTCCGTTGCCGTTTCGCTACCAGCCACAGGAATGGTCCCCTCGCGAGACACCCTTTCCACCTCGGCGAGCGCCCGGTACCGCCCTCTCCCCGGCACCAGAATCATATACGGGAAATCTGTTGGCGCACTTTGATTTGTTGCGCCGGGCCACAGCCCATCTAGGAATGAAGGTGCAGCGCTTGGGTTCCCCTCCCGATGCCCTCTTTGGGCCAGCCTTTCCCCCACAGAACCCCTAACAGTCCTGCCCCACCTGGGTGTCTGGGACCTCGCTTGTTCCCAGTGGCAGAGCCCAAGTTCTGTTTCCCTGGTTTCAGACACGGCGAGTGTTAAATATCGGGTTCCCACACTGGATTTCCCTTCTCTCGCTGGTCACCTGGTTCCCCCGAGGGAAGTGGGACAGATGGCACTGGGCCCCGGGGAACCCCCCAGCGACCCCCTTCTGTCCTCAAGGGAAGCCAGAGAACTGGAACTCTTCGGCCGTGGCCTTCCATTTGCGAGTGGCGAACAGCCAAGCCGTTATCAGCAGATACTTGCTGGATGTGTGGGAGTCAGCCGCGAAATTCCAATGCTTGCTCCCACCCGAGACCAGGGAGGAGTATGATACCTTTCTAGAGGAGGGTAACATAATTTCTCACAACCTTCCTCCTTTCGGCCCATGACGCGGTGGACACAGCTGCCTGCACCATGGCCTCAGCAGTAACCATTCGCCGGGTGGCCAGGCTTAGGGAGGCTAGGGCGCCCACTAATGTGCAGCAGGCTGTTCTCGACCTGCCCTTCAAAGGGGACACTTTGTTTCCCCCAGAAACATTATCGGTGGTGGGCACTGCTCGAGATCCCAGGGGAGAGGCCAGATACTTGGGCCTGCTCCCCTTCGGGCCCCCCCCCCCCACATAGGCATCTGGGGCCCTACCTTCTTCCCCTAATTCCCCGTTATCCCTATCATCGTGGGATCACAGGAAGCTTGCTTCCACAGCTATTATCCGCTGCAAGGGCTGAGACCCCCTTCTGTTCCTTCTTGCAGGGAAGGGGCCCACCCAACTGAACCCTCTTCATTTGCTACTGTGCCCAGAGCACCCCTACCGGGGGCTTTTCCCCTGCCCTCGGGTGGCATGGGCCTCCTCAAGGCATGAACTCCCTGCCTGCACTTTCTCTGCAGCGGCTACCTCAGGTACTCATGGGGAATCTGCCCCCCTTTCCTCCCCTTCCCTGGTATCCTTCAATCCTGCACTGTCGCATCAAATCTTTGCCAGGGATAAGAAGTGCGTCTCGTAGTAGCCCCAGCTTTGCTGCAGAGGGTCCGAGACGTGTATTTGCAGCGTTTACTCGGAAGCGGGACCATCCCTGTTACCCTGATGCTCTCCATCAGGTAGGCCCATTTGATTCCTGGCTGGAGGGGCGGGGGATGCCTTCGTTTGCTCACGACGAGTAACCAGCCTTTTGTGGCCTTGAGAGGTCAATGGGACCCTCCATCCTACTTGTCACGTGAGATGCGTTCGCACAGCCTTGGCGACTCTTAGCCTCTGCGGAAGGCCAAGGCAGAGCGTCTATCCCTGCCTTCATATACCCCCCTTCTTTACAGAAGCTGGGGCTCCTTACAGCCCCTCTCTTTGTGGGCAACCTCAGTTATATCAGGACTCCTATCTTAGGAGTCCTTATTGTAGGCCCCACCCTAGGGGAACAGCAGTGGGATACCGTATTTTTGGCCTTCTACCCTAGTGTCCACCTTCACGGCATCAGTCCCCCGGCATACCCGGGCAGAAGGCTGCACTCCAAGCATGAAAGCTCGTCAATGAGTTGCTTATAACTACCCACCTAATCTCCCTGCCGTCGGGTCATGTGTACTCCTGCAGAGGACACTGCCCCTTGGGCGCATGCCGACCCGCTGATCTGCTCAGGGATCTACAGCTCAACCAGGGATCCAGCTCCATGTGATGTTGGTGGCAACCCCACCAGGGCCGTTGTTCCCCTCACCTCCCTGAGGGACCTGATGATATATGCTGCCCGCCCTCCCCCCCCCCCAAGGAAAACAGGTTAGAGCTTCTGTCTCTGAAACACTAAGAAATTCAGAGGTTCGTACCCCCCCCCCCCCATCCAGGGATGGCCATCTGGTCCCCGACTAGCAATAACCCTCTGTATTGGGTTCTCTAACCTCAAGGTACTCCTGCAATTCCACAGTTGATACTCTGCGGGCGGCTTCTGTTCCGAGGTGGTCGGGAGATATTCTTTCCTGCCCCTGATACCTGTATTTCGGGGATAACTCCACATCAACATGTCTTTTCCCCTGGTGCTCACACCTCGCTATGTAGCTGTGACACTACCCCCTTTGGTGGTGCCCTGGACACGCATGTCCGTATTCCTAATATGGCACCCCTTCGAGCCCTTGCGCCACCTCAACTCATTGGGTGAGAGGTAGTTGGCATTGTTCCCACCTTCCCCTGCCCCTTTGTGTACAACCCTCATGTTGCTGGAATTCCACAGGATTACAAGCCAAGCGAGTTCCCTCTCCTTTCTCCATGAGTTCTCATGCTACCAAGGTTATTATAGGTACTAACCCATCAGCACCGTCCGGGCCATTACATCACCTTATGGATGCCAGTGTCCTGGAGTACCTCTCCAGCAAGAAACCCAGGGTTTGGTACCATTCTTAGTTGGAAGAGTGCACTTTCCGCACTAACTTGAGATCCTGTAGCTGGCATACCTGTGCCTTCCACCATTTCACTGTAGGCCTTTGCCTTCAGTGTACAGACTTGTAGTGTCTTGCCAGACCGTTCTCGATTATTACTACCTTCATTGATCAGACCTCACTGGCACTGGCCGTGTCCAGTCCAGGGGATAAGGTTCATCCCTCTCGCGGCTACCTGTGTAGCCAGCAAGCATCCAGGCGAGACCGTGACTCTTTGGATCCCAGCTCAGACCTCAAGGTGCTCAATCCATGGGATACTGCTCATTCCCTCCATTGCTTCCTATGCAGCCACAATCATTGGTTAAACTTGCTCCCATTAGCCTCCTGCATCTCGATGAGCCCACTCTCTTATGCCTCGGCAGGTTCGGCCCTGCCCCTGTCTTGGGTTGGCCCTCAGCTGTCGATCTTTCTGTGCTATGCCAAGAGCCTATTCGTCTCTTGACTCTGGTTAGATTCTGGTTTGCTGGGCTTCTTCCCATTTGGGGCATATTGCTGTGCTGAAGGCAGAAGACCCAACTCTACACACCATCCATCAGCATGGCTAGTAGTCACCTATTACTGAATGCATCCGAGCAGCGCTCAAAGAAGAATGGTGGGTTACTCACCAGTAACCGTCTTTCTTCGAGATGGGCTACTCGGATCCATTCAGGTCCCTCCCCTCCATCCCTGCATCTGGAGTTGGCGACTCTAAGGAACTGAGGAGGGGTCAGCCATATATATAGCCACGGGGTGGCATGAGGGGTGGAGGCCACCTACCCTCTCCAAACAGGCTAGGACAAAAGTTTTTCCGGCCAATCCAGCGCTCTGGCACAGAGACACCTATTACTGAATGGATCCGAGCAGCCCATCTCGAAGAAGGACGGTTACTGGTGAGTAACCCACTGTTCTCACCTCTCAACCTCACTACTTCCTGATATGTTGTGTTTGCATTTCTCCAACTTGTTTGATTTGCTGAAGTCATCTGACCTGATGCAGTGAAAAGTTGTAATCACAAGATTTATCTTTCACTCCCGTGCTGTAAATTTTTTTCAGTGTAAATTTTCTTTACTTTGGCATCTGACAAAGTTGGACTTCACCCATGAAAACTCATGTGAAAAATAAATTTGTTGGTCTTTAAAGTGCCATGAGACTCCTCTCTTGTTTTGCTGAGCTAGACTAACTTGGCTACTCCTTTGGAACTTGTCAACATACGATAATTATTTGATGATAGCCTCTAACAAGTAGAAACAGCACTAGGGTTTCTGGTGCCCCCCCCCCCCCCGCAGTGCAGTAGATGCCTGAGCAGATGAGTGATGTCACAGGGCAGCACAACAGTGCAGTCCCCATTTTGGTGCCCCTCCAACGTCGGCGCCGCCCTGCAACGCTTACCAAGCTTACCACGTTGCGCAGGCCCTGGTAACAAGTTCTCAAGCAGCAGTTTTCTTATTTTGCCTATCTTTAAAATCCAACCTTCATCAAAGTAAACATCATCTACAGCTAGTCCTCACTTAGTGACCTACTCGTTTAGTGACCCCTCAGAGTTATGACCGGCTCTCTGATGAGTTGGTATTATGGCGATGTATGAGAACTCACATCAACTCTCTCAGATTACCTATATTTACAGTACACTATGCAAACTAAGTTCAGTACATTAGAGCTTAAAACATTTAAAATATATATTAAAAATGTTATAAATGATGCAAAGGTGACATTAAAACTATCTACCGATGGTTGAAAAACCCACTACCAGTAAAGTACATTATGCCTGAAATACCGGTAAGTGACCAATTCGTTTATCAACCGGGTTTCAGGAATGGAACCCGGTCACTAAGTGAGGACTACCTGTAGTCAGTTTATATATGTATGGTGAAATTGACACCCACATTTACTGGCAAAAATCTAATCTTTCCAAGCCTAAAGGTCCTACAGACAGCATATAGTTGCAACATACTGCAAATTTCCCACTGCTATAGGTGCTTGTAAAGTAGTTTGCCTATGAATGTTGTTATTCTCTGGTACTGTGATTGCAACATGCAGACATGCACAAGAGATTTGGATTACAGATTCCACAACAGGATAAAAGAAGTTTGAGAACCACTCCTATCCATTAATTAAAATACATGCACAGCTCAGTTGAGACAATCTGCTAAAGCTATGTTCAGTGTAATATATGTATTCTGCTCAGAGCCATAACTACGGCAGGGTGAGCGGGGCTTTGCTTTAGGCACACTGGAGCGGCTCCATCGACCCGCTCCATTAAAGGGTGTGATCTGTGCTGTTCGTGCTAGGCACTGGCTATTGAAGGGGCACATTCTGATTGGAACGCGTGTCCCAGATGCGCTAAGCTGTAGTTACAGATCTGATTCTGCTAACCAGAGGGCCTCTAATAATTGCCAGTACATCACTTATGTATTTTTATTTGCTTGCTTGTTTTTTTAGATTTCTGATTGTCATGGCTGCAGTTGATAGCTTCTACCTCTTGTACAGGGAGATTGGACGTTCCTGCAGTTGTTACATGGAGGCACTGGCTTTAGTTGGAGCCTGGTATATAGCCAGAAAATGCTTCACCCTTGTATATGATTCTTACAGCCTTATCAGGGTGCATTTCATCCCCAAGCTGATTAGCAGGACTGATTTTGTCAAGCAGTATGGAAGATGGGCTGTAGTCACAGGTAAGAGAATGCAACAGTGGGTTCACTGTTTTCATGTGAAGACAGTGGTGCCCATCTTTGATGTGAAAAATATTTTTTTCCCCATTGAGCTTATAGTTATTTACCATTTGGTGATACATGTACTATATATACCATTCTTTTTTCTCCCACAAAAGCTCATGCAATAGATCAATTTGTTAGTCTTTGTGTCACAGTACTCCTTGTTTGTTTTACTAAACTAGACTAACACAGCTGCCCCTTTGGAACTTTCTTTAGTTACTCTGTTGCTTCGGTGTGTCCAATCAGACTCTGAGGCCAGTTGACATCTTAAAAGATGAACAGAGACCTCTAGTTTAAAAATAACTATTTATTTCTTATCACCTTAAAGGAGAACAATATCATAATAAGTAGAAACAAAACTGGAGTCATCATATTAACTGGTGTAGCTCCACATTATTAACTTACTTTCTACGGCAGGAGGCACATCTGGCATTGGAAAAGCTTATGCTGAGAAGCTGGCAAGCCATGGCATCAACATTATCTTAATCAGCCGGAACAAAGAGAAGCTGGAGGCTGTAGCTAAAGACATAGCTGAAACATATAAAGTTGAAACTGCTGTTATAGTAGCAGATTTCAGCAAAGGTCGTGAGATTTACTTATCCATTAAGGAAGGCCTCCGAGACAAAGACATTGGGATCTTGGTGAATAACGTAGGAGTGTGTTATACCTACCCGGACTATTTTAGCAGGTTGTCTGAGGATAAAATATGGGAAATTGTCATGGTAAATATTGCTGCTGCTACCATGATGGTGCATATAGTGCTGCCAGGGATGGTTGAGAGGAAAAGAGGTGCTATTGTGAATGTATCTTCTGCATCCTGCTGCAAACCCACACCACAGCTGGCAGCGTATTCAGCCTCTAAGGTAAGTCAGCATGTCATGTTTAATTTTATACTGTTACACATTCATTCAAGGGAAAAAATATATGAAATTTCCTCAAGGAATCATTCATATCTCATGGGTAAATACAGTACAATATGGCATCAGGGCTTTTTCAGGGCCAGAACATGAGTTTAAATCAAGGCCTATGTTGTAGGGGTTATAAAGGAATCATACTGGAGCAGTAGCTCTAGAAGTGCGTCTCCATGAGGGGAAAGCACAAGCCAAACTGGCTGTTCTACTACCATTTGAAAAGGTACAGAATGTGCTTAACCCTATTATGTGTCAACTGAGCTTCACTGGTTTGTATAAAGGGGTGTGAGGCTGTTTATTTTTATTGTAGTAGTGCTGCAGTCCAGTCATGTATCAGCATGCCACTTGCTAAATGTGATACGTAAGATGGCTTTACCTTCCTGGTCTATTTAGAGTGGCTCATGTCACAAATCATGCTGGCCTGGACTTTCTGAAGCCCAAGGATTGTGGTTGCGCCTTCTACCTACTCAGGGGTTCAAGAGAGAGGGAAGGCTCTGGACTTCATCCTCTGTCTCGCCTGTCTGGGCACGCACACAAGGAAAGTCCTAGGTCATTTTAGATATTTTAAGATATATTCTATCTAACAAAAACATTAGAGACTTTCAGGTTCTTCTCACATAACACTGTCCCCCCCCCCCATGTGGCAAACTTTCCCCAATAATCTGCTGTGAATTACAATAATCTAGCTAACCTCCAAAAGTAGATTAGCATAGCTACTTGGTGGTGGTGATTTTTGCTGTTAAATTCTTCCTTTATTATATGTCAGTTTCAGAACAGTAAAGTTTGTTTTGTGCAAAATTTAGAGAAAAGAATGTGCCTTAATGTTTCTTGTACTTAGATGTGGAGTTTCATGTATTGATATTATAGTATTACCTAGAAATGTTAGAAGTGAACAAAATCATGTTGATAGCAGTAGAACTAGTATCAGAGGATCTATACAGGAACCCATGAAGGGTAGATTGCTGACTAAGGCTCCAATCCTGTAGCCATTTACTTGATTAATTTTAAGCACACAAGTAATCCCATTTATTTCAATTGAATTAATAGCAGATTGTGTTTACAGAATAAGGGCTAGGTTGCCAGGTGAGAAGCGCTAGTGGGGTATGGACATAGGACATAACAGGTTCAGTTGCTATTTTGCACATTTTATTTTTTTAAATGTTTAGTTTTCTTCCTCTCTAAAACAGAGTGAATTTGGGAAAGGAATATGACTGTCTTCTTCCTATTACACTCCCATGATTCTGGACACTTACTTACCTGCACTAGTCACTGATATCCCAGGCGGCTGGCAGGACATGTACGATGGTAGCAGCATGCAGTATTTCAGTGATGTTGCTACCATGATAAGAGTATGCCAGACTTATTTTTTGTGCTGTGATTGATCTCCATAGTCCATGCTATTAGGTTTATGATGCCAAAGGTTAATTTTTGTACTGAGGAGTAAAATGAGTTGACGATGATGTTTTGGCCAGACACACAAATTTGGACCATAATTTTGTAGACAGTCTCGATGATCTCATGAGGTCCCTTCCGACCCTATGATTTGATTTTATTCTATTCTATTCTATTTATATGTGTAATATTCAACATGAGTATGTTAGCTTCCGTGTGACTATATGCATATAACAAGTTAAGCACAGTATCTAAATGACTACGTAAAGTTCTGTCAGATGCACAAAGTAAACTTGGGGGGGGGGGCAGGTATTTTTTCTTTAATTAAAGAGAAAACCTATATGTTATTAAAATTCTTTTATTAAAGAAAAAAACCTATATTTTGATTGTAAATTCTGGTAGTGTTTGCAACAAGAGTAAGTTTAAATACAAAATAAAATTTAGCCTGAAATAAGTATCTTTAAAATAGACATAATAGCTCTAACTTAATTAACAGGGTCTCCTACAATTTGTTGAAAAAAACTTTTCAGCAAACAAATGCTGAAAATTGGAGATCATGTTAATGCTACAAATACATATTTTGGATTTTTTTTTCTAGTACCAATATCAAATTTTTTGAATAACCTTTTTTTTCAAAATAGTACTGTAATTGTTCAACATAAAAATACTTTACATCAGGACTTTATGCCCATGCCAAACAAAATTGAAGAATCCTCATTTTTTGCTTTTATATTATTAGGCTTATTTGGACCACTTCAGTAGAGCACTACATTATGAATATGCTTCAAAAGGAATCTTTATTCAGAGTTTAACCCCATTCTTCATCTCCACAAATATGGCACAATTCGCTCATCGCATTCTGACCAACAAGCTTTTCCTTGTGCCTTCAGCTAAAATCTATGCACATCATGCTGTTCCCACCCTTGGAATATCCAGAAGGACTACAGGATATTGGATCCAGTCTATTCAGGTAACATAATTAATCCAACTAGTTTACATTTGTAAATATCATTAACTTTTCAAAGGGGGAAATTTAACCACGTGATTTTCACTGATTTTCATGGGAGTTGAAAAGAAGCTAAAAGTTGTGCAGCATACTGGACATTTATTTCTAATTTGCAGCACAAACCAATCAACCTAACCTAGAGGCACTGCTCTGTATTTCTTGACCACTTCCATGGTTAATGAAACTATGACTGGACATATTTTGCTTTAGGAAGAGACGGGGAATATAATTGCTATTATGAATTTGCAGCCCAAATTTTAAAAAGATATGCAACTTTGCATTAAAAAACCCATAAAGCATCTTGCATTTCACTTAACTTGGACGTGTCAGTTTTGTTCTGATTCTCTTGCAGTAGGACAATATTGCTTTACGTTCACAGTTCAGCTCAATAATTGTTTTCACTGAATTACACTCAATAGTTCCTGAAAATATGTTTTTGTTCAAAAAAAATTGTTACAAAGTTTCAGGGGCATCGCTGGTGCCTGGCACACGGGGCATGTGCCCCAAGTCCCAGCACCAGTGCCCTGAGTGTCAAGGGCAGCCCCTGTCTCTCGCATCCCCGTCCCCACCTGGAGATCTGGGGCCTGGCTGCCGGCAGTGGCGCCTGCCTCTCCTGGCCCTATCCCAGCCTGGGCCACCTGCAGTGGTGCCTGCTGCTCCTGGTCTGGTCCCTGGCCGGGAATTCAGGCCAGGCTGCTTGTGGCAGCACCCGCCTCTCCTGGCCCCATCCCTGGTTGGGGATCTGGGGCCTGGCTGGCAGTGGCAGGAACCCAAGGCCGGATCGGTCCCAGGCGGAGAATTAGGGCCCGCAGCAGGGCCTGTGCCCCGGGTCTTTCAGCAGGGCAGCCATGCTCCTGCAAAGTTTTAATTGTCATATAGCTTGTTCTACTGATGATAAAATATTAACCACTGACGTTCAGAAAAGTAGTTGTACTTCCATGTTAGTTCCAAAAACTGCAAGTTTACTTCAACAGAACAAATCCTTTAACCTTTTTCCTTTCTTCTCTCCTTACCCACCTCTTTTTTAGTTTCTGCTTGCAGAGTACATGCCAGAATGGCTCTGGGCCTGGGCATCACAGAATTTTAACCGTGTTCTACGTCAGGATGTCTTATCTCACAGACTGGATTAGAAATACTGTCTAGGAAATAGCTTGTGTGTTAAACTACTGCAGTAACCTAATCCAAACATTGGAAAAACTCTTAAAAATAAAAAAACTGGTTTGCTTAACATGATATATGTATCATAGTAACCAGAGAAGCCTGGATCCTGACCTGTTCTTGTACTACTGGGTTCAGAGCAAAATGTAAAAACTGATTTTTGTTGATTTTAATTCAAGTAGTTAAATCTCCAAGTCACTCTTGTAGTAAAGTGTGACAGTGAGTGGAGTGCTGATCCTGCAAGGAATTGGCTGGTTCCTGCATAGTGGTTGGTGCCCTCAAATATTAATAATGTGAATGGGAATTTAGATAACTCAGTGTTTTACAGGATGGGGCATTGGAAGAGTTGAAAGGAATCACAAATCATGCTCCATTACAAAGACAATTTCAGATGTAAAACAACTAAATTTCTTCAGAGTGGATTATCTTATGTTGATTTTCCAATCTCGTCATTGCAGATGTTACGTTTTAAGAAGTTACCTTGCCTTCGTAAAATGTATAAGGTTACTTTTAAAAACTGAATTAAAAAAATAAGAGTGCATTTAAGGCTTTTTAGTACTGAACTTGTTTGTGTGTGTGTTCTGTATTGCCAGGATGTCAGATAAAATTCTGCAATAAAGTTCACATAAATGAACTTCCAATATCAAGTGTTTTCCAATATCAAGTGTCAAAGTATTTTGACCTAATTTTAAGTGGATACTCCACTAGTAATTTGATGTATCTGAAGAATTTATTAGTTACTGAAAGAGCACCATAATTATTAAAATACTGTCCATGATTTAAGGTGGAACCTTCTGAGTTTTCTAAATATATTTGGGTCTTCTTTCTTCAGTAAGTGAAAACCCTGTTTAATTTTGTGACATTTGATTTTATATAACTAGTAGCATCTTTTCCTACTTTGTGTTCACCTGTTATCATATACTGTGATGCTGACATTTATTTACAAACATTAAATTTTATGGGAGTCAAATGCATTATTTTTTGTTGTTGTCGAAATACAAATGGCATGTTAAAGCAGAATCTGAGTTTTGAACATTTATCACTGTCTTCTATGTAATGTCATTAACATTCTGTATTACCACCCCTTAACTGTTATAGTGAGATAATTAAAAATATAGACTGATAAATGTAATAATTCCTGTGTCTAGCAGAGCAGCATAAACAAATTCAGAGATATCTCTTAGTTTGCGTTAATAAATCTGCTACCTGGAAGGACAGGATTTGCCCTATATCCCACCTCAACTTCATGTGTGGGATACAAGGTTAAAAAGCAGCAGAGATAATGTACAGCTCCACCATGGGAGGAGGGGTTGGCCATGTAAGAGTACTTCTCCAAACCTCTTGCACAGCAGAGCGCTGCTTCAGGGCACCAATATGGAGACAACGTAGATGCATCCGTTAATGTTGCCCAAAACCTCAAGGTGCCCTGGGTAGATCCTGAATATTTATTAGTGGTGATTTAGAATTCAGCCAAATTGAATAAATCAGAGGTTCTTAACCTTTTTTTGGCTAGGGCCCAGATTAAGTTTGGGTGTCAGTTTGATGACCCATGGTTCAGTTTTGAATTAATGTGTTTCCCTTTTCAATTGATTAAAGAGGATCATGGCAACCCATAGGTTAAGAAGCCTTGTACTAAAGAATGGGTGCTTAAGTGCAAGCCTGTTGGAGGTGCGGCTAATTTTAAAACATTTTGTGGTATTTTTGATCAGTTCTCATTAAAATCCAATATACAGACAGTTCATACTGTGAAGTCACCCATATTTATAACATATAGTGAGACAAAGTGCTTTATGACTCAGTATATTTGCAATTCTAATTAATGACTGTCTGACTTTTACTGGCTAGAGTAAGATTCAGTGAGCTCTAACAACTCTTTAACTTGCTTGTTCCATATGTAACCCTTCTGCCAGGGTGGGCGGGCAGGACAAGGGCCGGGTTCTATATCTAGGGGTTTCCCAATAGTGTAACACCACCAGCCAGCTCAAGCCCCCACCCAGATTTCTGGGGAATCCTGCACTGTTCCCTGGGCACCCCAACGGGGTAAGGCTTCCCCACTCACAAGCACAAGTCTGAGTGCAGTAAACAGAACTTTTAATAGTAGTAAAACAAAAATGCAAAGGGCCAAATAACAGAGAGCAGTAATCTAGAAAAATTAGTATAGAGTGAGGTTCCCAACAACCCACACCACATAACAGAACAGACAAACTTAATGGCAAAACTAGCACTGATCTGGAAAATCCGTGCTAACTAGGCTCCCAAACAACCCTAGAGTACATAAGGAATGTCTTTCATGCCAGCTGTCTGCCAACACCATCTACTGGCCACTCACTTCATCCTCCAGAACTGTTCTTTGGCTCTTCCCGCTGTCCAGGGGCTTTGCCCTCCAGTCACGCGTGTTGCCCAGCTTGCCACTGTCTGCGGCCTCCACCCATCTCAGCCCAGCGGGAAATTTCTCTCTAGTGATTCTTTTGGCCAGAGAGAGAGTTTTGCTCTTCTACCTGGTGATTCCAGCTCTTAAGTAGGTATCAGTGTTCCCTCTAAGCTGCGCTGGCGCGCTGTGGCGCAGCCCGCCACAGCCGCCAGCGCAGCGAAAGCTGCCGGCAGTGCACTGCCGGCAGCCTCCACAGAACTCCTCTGGGGCTGGGAGTTTTGAAAACTCCTGCCCAGAGAATCTCCAACGGAGCATGCCCAGAAAATCTGGGCATGCTCTGTAGAGCTCCTCTGGCCCGGGAGTTATGGCTGGGCCCTCTGGCTCCAGTCAAGCTCCAAGGTAAGTGGGGGGGGGGCGGCGCGGGCGGGGGGGGCGGCCGCGCCCCCCCCGCCCCGGGGGGGGGGGGGGGAGCGCAGCGAGCAACCAGAGTTGTTCAGCTGCCCTCTCCCCTTAGAGGGAACATTGGTAGGTATAAACAGCTATCACTATCTAAATGATAAAAGTCTCACAGAAGGCTTAGCCATAGCTATCAAAAGACAGGGAAAGCAATAGGAGAAGAGGCCAAAATAGCCTCAGACCTCCATCCCGTCTCTCAAATTCTTTCAGGCTGAAACATGCAGTCACCCTTCCTACAAGCCCCTTCTAAACTAAGGGTAGTTTTTACCCTTTAACTAATTCAGACAGATTTGCAACAAACATAGAGTAGCAATTAACAAAAAGATTTCATATTTCTCCTTAGTAGAATTACAGATATTGATAGATTTGTGAGAAGACTAACCCCAAATACCACTACCCACTATGTCCTGCACCCAATATGCTAATCAGCTAATTGTGCTCTTTGTATCCATACTAATATAGGACCCATGCAAATTAGTTGCCCCCCCTTCAGAAGCTGTTAAGCGCAGCTTCTAAGTCTGCCATACACATATAAGACTATATAATCTGTTTTGTGTATTGTCATGTATTCATTAAAAAGTTTGATATAGATAAGTGTGGGTGTGTGCATAAATGCTGTAAACATACTATAGGCATTTAAAGCAAAATATTTGTCTTAAGCCTTCAAGAAAGCAGTAATAAAGTGACTTATTTTTCAGAAAGTCACATGTTCAGCTTTAAGCACATGAATAGGCCCATTGAACTCAACTAAGCATACTTAAGTTTTTGCAGGAATTATGGCCCAGTCAGAGGCCCATAATAATCAAACTCTTTAATTTTGCTTACTCTCAAATTATATGTAAAAATGTATTAAATCAGAAGTTATTATGGTTTTGACTTTTACAAAAATCAATGGCATATGCATCTAAAGCAGGAGTCTCAGACTCAAAATCAGCATGAGGCAGAGGTGTTGCTGCCCCAGGGAGGGACCCGGGACACGGGCCCAGGCCTCACCCCCTGGCCGGGAACAGGGCTGGAAGCCGCCGTGGGCGGCTAGGCCCCGCATCCCCGGCTGGGGAAGGGGCCGGAAGCAGCTGCAAGCAGCTGGGTCCTGCATCCTTGGCTGGGGACCCTGCTGCAGCAGGCAGCCGGGCCCTGGATCCCCAGCTGGGAATTGTGGTGTTTTGGACTACCTAGGGTCGTTGGGGTTGTCATAGTGATAAATGGGAGAGTCGTTTAGGTGCTAGAGAAACCTGTCAGTCTGGTGCGCTCTCTCAGTTTTCTTTCAATAAAGACTCCTTACACAGCTCTGAATATGCTGCCTCTCCTTATTGGATTATAATTTCCCCTAAAACTCTACAGGGATGGAGGCGCCGTGGCCGCTGGCAGCTGGGGCCCACATCTCCGGCCCGACTGGGCCGGAGACTGGGACAGGGGTGGCCCTGCCAGATCCGGGGCACCAGCGGTGGGATTTGGGGCACGTGCCCTGGGTGCCCAGTGCCAACGACGCCCCTGCCATGATGTCTGTATGAGAACTGGTACAGGGCCTCATGAGGTCTAGTAAGTTAACCTGAAGGCTGCACCACTGAAACCTTTCCATACAACAATATTGCAAATATTGCTAACAATAATGTCATTGTGGGTCACCAGAAATAGCCAGTGTCCCCTTCAGACAGGTGGAAGAACTGTCATTCTTGTCTGATTAATTGTGCTACAACAGTGAAATCTATGGGTGGGGAGCAGCATGGCTAACACAAACTACTGAGCTGTGAGCTGTCCACCAGGTGCAGGCAGCTGCTGTTGTCCACAAATTTTTGTAGTCTAAACATATCCTGATTTTTCTACCCACTCCGTCGCAGAGCTGCTCCAGCTGCGAGTGCCTGGTCCGTGCAGCCCGAGCCTAAGGTTACAAGATACCAAAGCCTGGAAAGGAGGAGAGGGAAGCATGAAAAGGAAGACATAGGAGGACACATGGAGAAAATGTTGTATTATTGTAATAGTTTTCTGGGTTGTGGGGGCCTTGGAACACTTTCCCCTAAAAATAAGGTATTCTGGGGCATTCCGGCTACTTTAACCCCTATAAGTAAAAAGCTAGACAAAATCATGTATTTTAAAATGCCTGCCAGAAGGAGGACGTGCCCTCCTTTTCCCTGACATCTGGTAACCCTACCCAAGCCCAAACCACAGGCGTTACAACCAGGACACAGAGTAAAGCAAAAAAAAAAATCAAGGAGCCTTGCACTTAAAGACTAACAAGCCTGCTCTTTTAGAACCAAGACACTGCAGCAGCCATCCTCTGCCCCAAGGCCGGACCTAGCATGGCGCTGCTAAGGGCCCCCAGCACGAGCGTGCAGGCAGCGGAGCTCCGGGCAAGGCAGAGCGGCAGCACGTGGACACTAACTTCCGCCTTTGCAAACTGACGCCACTCATTAAAGCCAGCGCACGCGGGCCATGCGTGACGCCACGCGAGTCACGTGACGCGCGACCACGCCCAGCCCTGCCGCCATTTCCCGCGCGCTCCCGCGCGTCACCGCCGAGCCCGTTCTTTCGCTCTCCCTCCTTTCCCGCAGCATTCGCGTTTCCGAAATCTCGCGAGACTTACTGACGCGCGGCGAGACCTATGGGTGGAGGCACAACCCAGCGCCTGTTCCCGCCCACCCGGACGCCGAGCGTCAGGTCACGTGCCCGAGTTCCCGGGCCCGTCGTCTTCTCGCGAGATGTTGTTGGTAAACACCGTTCAAAATGGCGTGCGGAGGAGGGCCCTGGGACGGTGCTTCGGCGGAGACACGGTTAGGGGCGGCTTGGGGGTGGTGGGAGCGTTCACCCGGCCCGAGCGGCTTGCTGCGGCCGTTGGGTGCACACAGCTGGGTGTGGGGCAGCCTGTGGGGAAGGGGGGCGCGTGGAGAGCTAACGGGACTCTGTGAGGCTGTTTGGGGGGTGGCTGCAGTCCCAGGAGGCCCGGGAGATGAGGGGCCACATAAGGGAGCGACAGGCTGGATCACTGGGTTCCAAAGGGGAGCTGTGTTAGTCTAGTCCAACAAAAAAAAAACCCCAAAACCAACACAAGGAGTTCTGTGGCACTTAAAGACCAGTAAAAAAAACAACAAGGAGTCGTGTGGCACTTTAAGACCAACAGATTTATTTTTCGCATGAGCAAATCCCACTTCGTCAGATGCTTTGAAGATGAGGGAACTTACAGAATGGAAAGGTATTTATTTTCTTTCCTTTCTATAAGTTTCCTCATCTTCAAAGCATCTGATGAAGTAGGATTTTTCTCCCACAAAAGCTCATGTGAAAAACAAATCTGCTAGTCTTTAAGTGCCATAAGACTCCTTGGTGTTTTTTTTGCTGGATCACTGGGTGCCTGCCTGGTTTGTTCATTCCATATTCCTAGTCCTGGTGCTGGCCCCTTTTGGAAGATGGGACACTGGTCTGACCCACTCTTAGGAGGGGGGCAAATAATAATGAAGCGAGGGGTGTGTACTGCAGTCCTAGCAGGGTGAAGAAACCAAATTGCTACTTAGTGGGGTTTGTATGTAGGGAGTTAGTGCAAGTATAAATTATGAGGGATATTTTTGCAGGTGACAGGTGTACAGCTCTCATTAAGCCTGAGGTTGCTTTGGTTCCTTGTTCCTACCTCCTTATTCTGCGTTAACTATTTAAAATATGTTATGGTAAAGGTAACTTTTTAGAAACTTCATTACATTAACGTGATTAAAAATGGAATTTGGTAACTAGCTAGCTGACTGTACATGGCAAAATACATCTCTAATGCCAGTTTTTTCCTCATTGCAACGGGTAATTTTACTTTCCCTCCAAGTTTCTACACTATTTGAATCTAAACAACTGTTTTGATTTGCTGTAACAGTCTGATCTGATCCTATGATTTCCATTCCCTTGCATTTATTTTGCTCCCAATCTGTAAGTTCCCTATATTCAAGCAAAGTGGTATTTTCCCCCCATAAAAGCTCAGACAATAAATAAATGTTAGTCTTTAAAAGTGCCACCAGACTCCTTGTTTGTTTTGCTGAAGTAGACTTAACAGGGTCACCCCTGAGAAAGTGAGTTCCAATTACAATGCTGTTTTAGGCAAAGCACATTGAAATTTGCTGTAGCTTGGTAGCAGATTGAAATACATCTAGGATTCCTCAGTAGGGTTGACAGCTATAGAAGCTCCTACTTCATTCTTAACACGCTTGGAACTTGACTTAACAATGAAATCAGTGTGTTTACCAGAGCAGGTGTCCTGTGGGGCAGCTGGTAGAGCATTCAAAGGGGGATGACAAAAGAATCTCTCCATTAAATCCTACTCAGAGACAGTGTAAGTATGGGATACAACTAAAAGACATTCAAATGTGGCCTGGTGGCAAAGCCTTGTTCATGCTCAGAGAGAAGCCTGACAGTGTGGAAGGGTTCGGATTTAGCTGGGCAAGTTACACCCAAGATTCCATGCTAGGGATGAGCCTGGTTAGCTAAAGGTTGTAGAAAAAATTGAGTGAAGTATTTATTGAATATAGTAGATTTATTACATGTTAAAAATAGTTTTTCTTACTGAAGACTGAGGCTACTGTTGGAGTACAACAGTTTATATGTTCCTTGATAAGGTTGAAAATCCTTTTCATCTTCTGACTTTCTTAAAACTTAGTGTTTATAATGTTTAAATTAATATTACTTGTAGTTCATGTGTATGATAAAATAAAGTACTTAGTGGTTTGTCCAGATCTGGTGGGGTCAGCTATTACTTCTGCAGCCTCAGAAGATCCCCCCAGATGAAGTGGGATTTTCTCCCACAAAAGCTCATGTGATAAACTTGTTAGTCTTTAAAAGTGCTGCCAGGACTCCTTGGTTTTTTTTGCTGTTAGTCTTTAAAAGTGCTGCCAGGACTCCTTGGTTTTTTTTGCTGAACTAAAGTAACACGGCTACCCCATGGAACTCATAAATCTAGGACATTCTGAAACTTGCTTGCATGATCGAAACTGAATGTTAAATAATCCAAGGCTGTGTCTAGCTTACAAAATTATGTTGACACACAGCAGCTACAGTTATTAGATTATTTGCACATGTCTGCATTACACTCCTTGTGTTGACAGTGCTTCCTCACCAATATTCGGTATTAGTGTGGCATGGATAGTTATCCCAGTGTGCAACCCATCTGGGGCAGGGTGTTTTGGGAAGTTTTTGCAATGTCTCTAGAGGCCAAAATGAGTTGCACAAGGTGAGTGGGAGCTGAGGTTCAACTTCCCACAATGCAATGTTCTCCATCCCATAATTGCATCTGCATCCCAAATGTTTCACACTTCTTTTCAAAGTCCCTGCAAATCCTGCACATCCCCACTTACTGTTCACCAGCTGTGACAGAAGTATGGATTAATCACAGCTCTTTGCAAGCATGGCGTCCTGTGATATTTACAAACACAAGAGGAGTCACAGAGAACGCGTTGGTTCCTTGAGGCCTAGGTTGCTGGGGGACACGGAAGGAAATAATTCAAGGTTTTTGACAGTGTTCATTCGACTATGTCCATGCTTGGCCTGAGGACAAGCACTGGCTCATGGGCTCACACTGTCATGGTGGTTTCAGATGATGAGCAGTGGCTGCAGAACTTTCAGATAAACAAGGCCACACTCCTGGATCTGCATGCTGAATTTACCTCAGCCTTCCAGCACAGGGACAGCAAAATGAGAGCCACCACTGGCAGTTGAGAAGTGAGTGGCAATTGTACTGTGGAAATTTGCAACTCCAGATTGCTACTGGCCAGTCAGGAGACAATTTGGAGGTAGGAAGTCCACTGCAGGGGCTGTTGTGGTATGAGTGTGAGGGGCCATTAATAATTTCCTGCTAAACAGGACTGTGAGTCTTGGCTGTGTATAGGACATAATGGATGGTTTTGCAGCAATAGGTTCCTAAACTTCAGTCGATCAGTGTCGAGGAAAAACTTCATGTATGTAAGCAGAACTTTTGTAAAGGCAGCTTTAGGCCTGAAACTTTGGTCAAGAGAATATAGGCAAGGAAGTTTTTTATGTGTTGAAAGGAAAGATGGGATGAGAAAGCAGATGCCTGGGAAACTAAATTGGTTGTGGTTGAAACTGATGACTGAAGGTCATAAATCTGTAGTAATGTAGACTTGAAAGAAAGAATGTTTTGGGAAATGAGCTGACTTGCTGTTACCTTGACCCAGCTGTTTCGTAGCCAAATAATATAGCCAATTAATGAACAGATGTATCGTGTGCTAAGTGTCTATACTATCCTATAAATACTGCTGGAATTTGGCCCGTGATCAGAGTTCACTTGATCGTTAGGAGACCACTTTGCTGTACCTGTTGATTATTTGGGTCTCCTGCAGCTGCAGAACAATAAACAAGTGTCTTACTTTAATCTGACAAAATGAGTTATTAATTTACGAGATCAGTAAATGGCAGACTATTTTAGCACCAGATCACCTTGCCACAGAGTATGTCAATAGAAAGGGTACCTTTTCTATGGTCATGCAAGAACTGGAGGATCACCGGGAGCGCTTTACCACCATTAGTGTGGACTGGTTAAGGAAGGTGCATGACATGCACTTATTTAAGAAACACAGAACTGTTCAGAAAGCTCAGTCAGCGACATTCATAGCTGAATGGTGGATTGTCACTGGGAATGTTCAAATGCTAATAGTGATCTTGGGAGACCAAGCCTATCCTTTGCTCCCGCAACTAATGAAACTGCACACTGGCCACCTTGACAGGGCCAAGGAATGCTTAAACTACAGGTTCAGCAAATGCAGAATGACAGTTGAATGTGTCTCTGGTCATTTGAAGGAAAGCTGGTATTGTCTCCATACAATAGTGGATCTCAATGAGGAAAAAAATATCCCCATGATTATAGCTGCCTGCTGTGTCCTGCATAATATCTGTGAGGCAAAGGGGGGAAGAGTCCATCAAGGTTGAGCAGGGAGATGAAGCTGCTAGCTGTCAGCTGAATTTGAACAGTTGGATACAAGAGCTGTATGAAGAGCTCAGTGTGGACTGAGACAGCTCAGGGAGGCTTTGAAAGACCATTTTAATAGTGAGCTTGTTATGAACCTTGTAATGAGTGCTGTGCGTGCGGGAATATAACACTGCTAATGCACCTCTTACTATTGTCTGAATGATGTTATGGGTTCTATGAGAAAATAAAGTAAAAGGAAATTGATGGGTGTCAAACCTGCTCAAAGCCAGCCTGCACATGCATGTGGCTTCTGGCCAGTAATGATTACTGGATGAATGTCAGTTATTGCTGGAATATAAGATTTTATATATTTGATGAATCTAATAATTTTTGTTGGTGGGTTTGTTTATTTTACAGGTTGGATTGCAAAACTCTTGCTTAATTGTACGTTGGGCGTACCTTTCCCATTAAAAAAAATGGAATACAGGACTCAGCTATCACATTCGAAGTGAGAGAATTCTTTAATCCAAAATGGAAAAAAAACGTAGAAAGAAATGAGCCTGTTTACTAGGCTTAACCTCAAAAGACCATGAAATCTAGATTTTTGCTTAACTTGGACAAAACCTTAAGACTATCCAGTTGAACGGCACGGCAAAGGCAACATTTACTGATACAAAATTGAACTAACTTGTAAAGAGGAAAAGCTTGATTTGAATATATGGAGGTCTCGGAATGAAACAATATTCTCTTATGACCATGAAGTTTGCAAACATCTGGCTGATCCTGATTGTAATTTTACTCTGTGGTAAAAAACACTTGAGTTCAAGACTAGGAAACTCCTCCCAGGAGACCCACCTATGTTCTGGATGCTCTCGTCTTACTTTGAAAGTGGAATTCTCTTCAACAGTAGTAGAACATGGTAATAAAGAATCCAGTTTTCTAAAATATTTTTAACACTTAGATTCATATGATGGTTTATATGTTGTTTGTACTAACATACTGCTCAAAGAGCCGAACAGGTATGGTGCCTTGTTGTGCTGTGGGCTTTACAGTCATATGGAAAGACCAAGTCCCCTTCCCCAAAGTGCTTATAGTTTAACTCAGGTGTGGCCAAACTGCAACTTGGGAGCCACATGCAGCTCTTGAATGAAAAACTGCAGCGCCTAGAAGAATGTCAGCAAATCAATTTAGGAAAGCAGCCCCAGCCTAGGCATTTTAAATCTCCTGCCCTGAGCATGCTCGGGGGGGGACGGGGGACCCCAGCCTGTGCCTAGTCACTGGAGCAGCCATGTGAGGGGCTCGGGGGGGGGTTGGCCCAGAGGAGCCAGCGGCAGAGCCTGGGGGTTTGGGAGGGGGTTGGGGACAGGAGGGAGAATTAGCCTCGTGGTTGGGGATGGCGGGGAGAAGCAGTAGCATGGTTGGGATTTAAAAAAAACCTCCGTACTAGTCTGCAGTCTTCTACATCAAGTGACAGCTAAATTTTTACTCGGTAGGCCTAGTTTTCATGGTACCCTGAAGTAATCATTAGAATCTGACAGTAGTAGTATCAATATCTGCCCTCTTTTTATGATAAAATTAAAGTGTGCAATGAATTTTAAACTTAGTAATTTTGGAATGGGTAAAAGTATATGGCTGTATGCCCCAGTGTGGCTCTCAAAGGTTTAATAATCAACTTGTGTGGCTCTTGAGTTCCATAACTTTGGCCACCCCTGGTTTAACTGAACACCAGATGAGCATTACAGGTAATAGGAGGGAGGGGGGAGTAGAGAAGTCAAGATAATGATAAAAATATGGGCTTATGTAAGCTGAAGTCGAGCACAGTTTGGTGGTTCCAAATTGTTTGCAAGGTTTTTTTGGAGGGGAGCGGTTTGTAATCATCAGTAGTTGTCTCTGTCTTTTTTTTTTTTTTAAGTACTGATCAAAATGAAGAACTAGTCAGTTAAATTTTTTTTTTTCTGAATGTTGAATTTGTAAGAGCAAAAAAGTCGTATAAAACGAACTGTTCACTATATTTTTTTGTGACAATTTCTGAACTACATTTTCAAAGCAATTTGTGTGTAGTTAAACAAGTATGGTATCTTCTGTTTAAAATTAATGCCTTTTTGGGGGAAAAAAGCGAGATTGCTTTGAAAACTAACTGTGTAAGTCCATTTTACATTAATATTTTTAATGATGGAATCAGAATATTTTCATTTGGGAGGCTGAGGCATTTGCTTTGAGAGCAAGGAAGAAAATTTGGATCTGGCTGGTAGTAGAGATGAAAGTTTTGTAATGTATGGCTGAAATGTTATTTCTAATATGTGGTATTCTGCTTACAGAATATATTGTGGCTTTCAATGGATACTTTACAGCTCAAGCTAGAAGTAAGTTTATTTCAAGTGCACTGAAGAACAGTGATATAGAGAACTGGAGGATTGTACCTCGCAACAACCCAGCCAGTGACTATCCTAGTGATTTTGAGGTGATCCAGATCAAAGAGAAACAGAAAGATGGAGTATTGACACTAGAAGACCATCCAAACATCAAACGAGTAACCCCCCAGCGGAAAGTCTTTCGCTCTCTCAAGTATTCAGAGTGTATGTATGTTCATCCTTCAAAAGAACTGTTTCTAATAGCTGATGGCATGAAATTAATGTTTAAAAAAATCTGTAGGCCTTATTTACTGTCCCACAAAATTAATGTTATACAAATGAGTTTCCAGTGACTTCTGGACATAGAGTTATTTCTGATAAGCGTTCATCCCTTTAACTGTGAATCTATCACTGTTTCAGAATATCTGTTCTGAGGTGTGAACAGGGATTCAAGTTGATTTAAAAGCTGTGTGTTCTGTAATGACCAGTAACACAATATGTTTTAGATTCAATTTACTAGGGATTTAATGGGCAAATTTCTCACTGACTTCAATGGTGTCAGGATTTCACCCATAGACTTCAATTAATCTATTCACAAGATTAAGTTAAACCTGTGTAATATATTTAGTATAGGAGGCTATATTAAGGATCTGAATAAAATTTGGGTTAGGTGAATTTCTGAAAAATGGAGACATTTCTGTCTAAAATTTTTTTCACAGGAGGGCTATTATGTACTAATGGCTATGCCTACACTAGAGGGCTTAGTTAAATTGACTTAACAAGGTTGACTTTAAGTTGACTTAACAAAGTTGACTTAACTTTTAAGTCAACTTAACAAAGTCTACTTAAAGGCTACGTCCACACTGGAGGGCTCTGTTAAGTTGACTTTGTTAAGTTGATTTAACAAAGCCTACAGTGTAGACAAACCTATCTACAGTGTGTTGAGTTGACTTAATGAAGTTGACTTTAATGCTTAAGTTAACTTTAAGGGCTGGAGTTATTAAGTCTTGCTTAAGTTGACTTAACAAAAGTCCAATGTGGACATGTTTTTCCTTGAGTTGACTTAAGGTTCCAAGTGTAGACATACCCAATGACATGATTATATATTTCATAGTATATTAAAAATACAAATGTTTTCTGTTTTCCAATTACCATTTTTCTTCATCCAAATCATATCTAGCTGATCCTACATTGCCATGCAATGAAACCAGATGGACTCAAAAATGGCAGTCATCTCGCCCTCTGAGAAGAGCAAGTCTTTCATTAGGCTCTGGATTTTGGCATGCAACAGGCAGGCATTCAAGCAGGCGTTTACTGAGAGCTATACCACGGCAAGTTGCTCAAACCCTGCAGGCAGATGTGCTCTGGCAAATGGGTTATACAGGTATGCTTTTATCTGTTGGTTTAGGATAACTGCCTGGCAGGGGTGGGGGAGGGTGTGAGGGAGAAATGGAGTGCCTCTGAGACAAGGGAGAAGCAAATACTTATGTAGTAATAAGAATACACAAGCAATTCCCTTTTTGTATTTATTAGTCCATTACAGATGTGTTTAAATTCTCTGAGCTGTGTTAGGAATGCTTGCTTTTGCTGGCATAACTTATTCCTGAGCAAAATAAATTATACCAGTGAAAGAGCAGTTTTACTTTGTAACTGTTTATAGTGGGGTCTTTTGTCAGTAGAGCTGTGATGGCCATTGTTCACAGCACTTAACCAACATAGATATGTTAGCAAAAGCTTGTAGTGCAGACCTGGCGCCAGAGCAGTGCGACTGTCAGCCCTGCTGCAGGAGTAGTGGAGGTTAGGAGCAGTGATCAGTACTGGAGCTGTGGAAGCAGTGGCCTGTAGGGCTGCTGAAATAGCTGGCTCCTGGTCAACTTGGGGCTGGTAGAGCAGTTGATCCCCATGCCACCAGAGCAGCAACGGGGCTGGAGCAAGTATCAGAGTTTAGCCCCAGCAGAGCTGTGACTGTATGTCTCCTTCTGCATGAATTTTTTGTAGGAGTCAGGGACCTGTTATGGGCTTCCATGAATTTTTGTTTATGCTTGTGACGTGTTGCTGACTTTTAATAAAAACACCTGTGACAAAATCTTATCTTTATGATAGCTAATCCATATCAATAATTGTCAGTGTGGATACATATCCTTTTTAAAACACTTTGGTTGTTGAAGTGCAAATCCCACCAATACAATCACTGAAATTCAAGGAAATCATATGTTAAGATATGGAAATAAAAGTGACCTTAAATACCCGACTTCATACTTCTTACAGGTACTCATAGTGCATCTGCATAACAGTCTGTCTTAGAGCTGCAGCATATAACCAGCCATAATTCAAATTCTAGATTTCTCCACATTGCACTCATGGTGCATTACCCTACTTCCAACCTCTCAGTGGGTAAGGAGGTTTAAGCTGACTTAAGCAAAGCCCTGGCCACATTTGGAGTTCATTAAGTTGACCTAAGGGCTTCCTTAAGTTGACTTAATAACTCCTGCCCTTAAAGTCGACTTTAAGGTTTAATTCGACTTTATTAAGTTGACTTAACACAATGTGGCCATTAAAGTTAGTAAAGTCAACTTAGTGCAGTGGGGCCATTTAAGTCGACTTTATAAAGTTGACTTAATGCAATGTGGCCTCACTAAGTCGACTTAATAAGGTCTATTTAAAGTCAACTTTAAGTAGAGTTTATTAAATTGACTTAATAAAATCAACTTAGCTTTTGTAGTGTAGATATAGCCAGTTTTACAAGTAAAAGCAATCCGTTGGGGACTTTATGATTTGTACAAATATGTGATAATTTAGCTGCTGTTGTAGAAATGTAAGGTTGGGCTTTGGATGTAATGTATGGGAATTTTGTTTGGGCTTTGGATATAGCATAGCAATACTTAGTGTGTGCACTGTGATTGGTTCTGTGTTGGCAGTTGAAGGAAATTACTTGTGTAGGTACTTTCTCATAGTGCATGTGAGAAAAGGTAAGGTTGCATAGGCAGCTGTATTTGATATTTCCTGACCTTTCAGGTGTTGTGTATTTTATAAACCCAATATTCTTTTAAAGTAGTTTTTTAGAAAACTATACAAAACCGTTTTTGTTAAGAAACCAAAATACACAGTTAATTTTCAGTTATACTTGAATGAAGGTAAAAGTAAAAAGGAGGTCAATTTGTTGATCTATTTAATCTTGATTCAAATCCCATATGGAGTTAAAATCAGCGTTACATTTTGTTTCCAAGGCACTATGGCTGAGTCTACATTACAAAACTTAGTTCAGACTTCCTTAGTCCAAACTAAGCAGTTCTAGGCTAGTTTGAACTAACCATGGCTTTTTAGTTCAAGCTAGCCACGCGTCCTAGTTCAAACTAACTTTTTAGTTCAAACTAGGAAGCATGGCTTGTTCAAACTAATGGTTTAGTTTGAACCTTTTTAGTTCAGACTAAGTCATAATCCATGTCTACATCACACCTAGTTTGAACTAAGTGCTTAGTCTAGACTAACCAGTCAAATTTATTAGTCCAGACTAAGCTTTGCCTAGTTTGAACTAAGAAAAAAGCCTAGTTTAGACATGGACTAATTGGCTAGTGTAGACATGGCCTTTGAAATTAGTCTCTGTCTTTGTAAAACTGAATGAAGCTAATGTTCTTTAAGTGAATTTCTAGCGGGGACTAGGATTTTTTGCTTCGGAAGACACACAATATTTTGTATAGACAATACCATGCATTAAGCATACTGGAGTCTCCATTTACATCTCAGAATAAACTGATACCAGTGTTAAATCAAGGAAATAGGTAATTTGTACCAATCCTCTTCTGTGGACATAGGTGCCGGTGTAAGAGTTGCTGTCTTTGACACTGGACTGAGTGAGAAACATCCACATTTCAAAAATGTAAAAGAAAGAACAAACTGGACTAATGAGAGAACCTTGGATGATGGTAAGTTTAATATATAACATTACTGAAACTACAGATGATGTATTTTACATCATCTCTGGTGCCCCGAATTGTGAAGTGAAATTGTTTATTTGATATTAGTTTTGCATGTCTTCCCAGATAATGGACCTAATTCTGCAGTATGCTGAGTGCTCTGAACTCAGTGATCACTGAGTTCACTGAATGACTCAGCATCTCTCAGGAGTTTGTGTTAAGTCTCCACAGAGTCCCTTATTTCCTGAAGGATTTTAAGAAAGGGATTCGGGGAGAAAATGTTATCCAAGAAGAAATGCAGTATAGAAATACCTGAGGGTGAGGCTAGCCCCAGTCATTTTTTTCTTACCCTTATTATTTTTAATACTTTTGTATTAGTGCATTTATATTTCTCATTTATCTGGGATAATATTTTGATTTATTTTCATGTTATCTAGCAGGTTGTCAATTTTGGTATCACTCCTTTAAATGTCAGTAATCCACATAATTTTTCAGTGGAAGAGTAGAATTAAGTCTGCAGCCATGCCTATATTCTACTTTTCTTTTTATAAAAGCCGTTTGTTATGTTTGTCTCTTGTGTTATACCAGTCCTGTAAAAATATTTATGCAAATTATTCACTTTATGCACCATTTTCAAGTCAAAATGGTATTTTGATTTCAAATTTGGCAGATTAAAATACACGTGTGCACATTGAACCCGCCCCCCCGCCCCCAAAAGCTGATTCATAATACTTGGGGGGAAAAAAAGTGTTTAGATTTGACTGAAACAGTTAACAAGTAAACTCAAGGGATAGAAAATATTTCGTGTCTAAAAGGTGTCCGCCCCCCCGTTTCTGTCTATTATATATTTAATGAGTGGGATTCTGGCCCTACCAAAGTCAGCAGGAAAAATGGCTTCAGTGAGGCCTGGATTTCAACCCACACATCCAGTTTCAGTTGTATAAATTATTAAAAACCTAATGGGCTTAGCGGATGAGATCAATGGTCCATCTATCCCAGTGTCCTGTCCCCCGATTATAGCCAATGCCAGGTGCTTCAGAGGAAATTAATAGAATAGGAAATCGTCAAATGATCCATCCCATCAGCCATTCTGAGCATCTGGGCAAACATCTGTCCCTGCCTATCCTGGGTAATAGGCATTGAAGGATCAATCTCCACAAAATTATCTAGGTCGTTTTTGTACTCCATTATAGTTTTGGCCTTCACAACATGCTTTGGCAGGAAGTTCCACAGATTGACTGGTTATGTGAAGAAATACTTTCTTGTTTACTTTAAACCTGCTGCCTGGTAATTTCATTTAGTGACTCCTAGCTTTTGTGTTATGAGAAGGAATAAATAACAGTTCCTTATTTACTTTCTCCACACCAGCCATGATTTTATAGACCTCATAATTTAATACCTCCCCATTAGTCACCTGTTTTCCAGGCTGAAAAGTCACAGTTTTACTAATCTCTCCCCATATGGAAGCTTTTCCAGTCTCCTGATAATTTTAGTTGCCCTTTTCTGTGTTTTTTCTAATTCCAATATATCTTTTTAAGAGATGAAGCAACACGATGGGCACTCCAGTCAGTGTTCAAGAAGTGGACATATTGTGGATTTATAAAGAGGCAGTATGAAATAGTCCGTCATCTTATCTGTCCCTTTCCTAATGATTCCCAATAATCTGTTTAGGGCTCTTTTTTTTTTTTTTTTGGACTGATCCCATTTAGTGGATGTTTTCAGAGAACTATCCACAATGACTCCAAAATCCCTCTTTTGAGTGGTAGCAGCTAATTTAGACTCCATCATTTTATCTGTGTGGCTGGCAATGTACAGTCTAATTTTTCATAGGCTTTGCGTATAAAATATTTCTTTGCGTGTGCAAAAAATTTCTTTGTGTGTGCTAACATTAGCACAGTTGAATTTTTGTTGTGCGCACTTTATTTTGTTGTATGTGTGGGTTTCATGACCTGTGTGCGCATGCACACACGCGCGGCTTAGAGGGAGCAGTGATCGCTAGGATTATATTTTCCATTACTTTGCATTTATCAACATTGAATTTCATCTGCCATCTTGTTGCCCAGTCACCCTGTTTTGTGAGATCTCTTTGCAAACTTTTGCAGTTTGCTTTGAACTTAACTATCTTGAGTAGTTTTGTATCATCTGCAAATTTTGTTACCTCACTGTTTATCATTTAAGAACATTTTGAACAGCACTGGTCCCAATACAGATCATGGGGACACTGCAGTTTACTTCTCTCTTTCCTGAAAACTGACGATATGTTCGTGCCCTTTGTTTCCTGTCTTTCGTCTAGTCACTGATCCAGGAGAGGATCTTCTCTCTTATCCCATGACCACTTATTTTGCCTAAGACCCTTTTGTGAAGGCCCTTCTCAAAGGCTTTCTGAAGATCTAAGTTCACTGTATCCACTGAATCACCCTTTTCCACTTCTTGTTGACTCCTCAAAGAATTCCATTAGATTGGCCCCACCAATCAAAATCCATCTTGAATCTTCCCCAAGAAAATTGTATTTGTCTGTGTTTTATCTGATAATTCTGTTATTTGCTATAGTTTCAACCAATTTGCCTGAGTTAGGCTTACCAGCTTGTAATTGCCAAGATCTGGAGCCTTCTTAAAAAACTGACATCACTGTAGGTTTCTTCCAGTCGTCTAATAGGTAGCAGTGTCCGGGCAAAGTATTTTAGACCAACTTGAAACAAGTTTTCAGCTTTGGCCATTATTGTGTTTCTTTTTAAAATATATTTAATTATTCATAAGGATGAAGGAGATAAAAAATTGAATATCCATACTAAACTTTTGTATTTTTAAAAATTTACAGTGAAATGATTTGACCTCTAATATTTTATTAACTTTATACTACTACTAATTTGCAATAGGTTTGGGCCATGGGACGTTTGTGGCAGGTGTCATAGCCAGCATGAGAGAATGCCAAGGATTTGCTCCAAATGCAGAGCTGCATATTTTTAGGGTCTTCACAAATAATCAGGTAGATCTTGTAAATGTTTTGTTTTAATTCATACCTTTCTGAACTGATACAATATTAACTCTTAAGTTACAAATACTGTAAATTCCTGTGTAAAGTATTTCCTTTTGTAAAAAGGGGTTTTTTTGTTTTTTGTTTTTTGTTTTTTTTTTTAAGCAGCATTATGTACATTTACATGGATTTTAAAATTGCCTTGTGGAGTTTATTTTAAAATAAGAATTTGGTATGAAATTCAGCTTCATATAGGCCACTGACTCACTTTTTAGTGTTATTTTAATGGAGGGGTTTTTTGTTGTTGTTTTTTTTTTTTTTAAATCAAACAAACTTTTTGTTTTAAATACCCAAGAAAAGCATAAAGTAGTTGGGGTTAGGTTTTTTGTTTGTTTTAGTACTCTGCTTTTGTCTGTTTCCTACTCCTAAATTTCTGTTTCTTTTAATTCCTCGCTTTGTTTTGTTGCATTCCCATTTGATTTTTAAATAGTGACTTTCATTGGACTTTAATAAACAGGTTTCCTATACATCTTGGTTTCTGGATGCCTTTAATTATGCCATCTTAAAGAAGATAGATGTATTAAACCTTAGTATTGGTGGTCCAGACTTCATGGATCATCCTTTTGTTGACAAGGTTAGTGCAAAACTATGAATACAATATCATTTCTGAAGTCTGATCGGTTTGGGCAGACCCTTATGCCTGTGTGGAGTTCCATTGGCACTGGTGACAATTTCCAGAGGGGTAGGTGTGTTAGTCTGTGTTTAGCAAAAGTAACAAAAGTCCTGTGGCAAAAAAACTAAAAAATCTACTTTGGAAAAGGCTAAATAGTTTGGGCTTAAAAATAAATGTGCACTGTCCCAAACCCTCTCTAAATAATCTGAACTCAGTTTAATTTGATAGTCAAAAGTTTGAGCAGAAAGGGCTCAACATTTGATTTATGTGTCTGGTACGTATGTGGTGTTATGCAGGCCTGCAGTTTCTGGTGGATTATTGAGCATGTAACTTAATATTAAAACTGTGTGTCTAGGCTGCAGGCATGTAAATCATGTGTCTCTTGAAAATCTTGGCATGCATAAATTATTGTTGTTATTCTTTGAGAGTTGCAGTTTTATTAGTGAAAGTTTCAACAGTGCATTGTTTTAAATAATGTGCCTATGTTTGTTGAATTTCAGGTATGGGAACTGACAGCTAACAATGTGATCATGGTTTCTGCTATTGGCAATGATGGCCCTTTATATGGGTAAGTTTCTTTAAAAAAAAATTGATTAAAAATGTAAAAAGAATTCCTGAAGTAAATATCCCTACTTCATCTTAGTGGGGAGAAAATCAAAGATTATTTTGAGTACTCAAGGAGCTGACTCAGGAGGTATCTGAGCCATTACATTAGCTGTTATCTTTGAAAAATCATGGAGGATGGGTGAGGTCCCTGGGTACTAGAAAAGGGCAAATACAGTGCCTAACTACAAAAAAGGAAATAAGAGCAATTCAGGGAGTTATAGACCAGTCAGTTTAACCTCTGTACCTGGAAGAATAAGGGAACAGATAATTAAGGAGTCAGTTTGCCAGCATCTAGACGAGACTAAGGTGCTTAGGGCTAGTCAGCATGGGTTTGTCAAAAACAAATCATGTCCAACTAACTTGATAGCTTTCTTTTGATGTGGTATCGAGCCTTGTGGATAGAGGGGAAGCAGTAGATATGGTATAGCTAGATTTTAGTAAGGCATTTTGATACGGCCTTACATGGAACTACTATAAGATGGGTGAAAAACTGGCTGGATAACTGTTTCCAGAGAGTAGTTACCAAAAGTTCACATTCAGGCTGGAAGGACATAATGAGCAGGGTGCCACAGGAATCTGTCCGGGGTCCGGTTTTTTTCAGCGTTTTTATCAGTGACTTGGATGATGGCATAGAGAGCAAACTTATAAATTTTTACAGATGATACCGAGCTGGGAGGAGTTGCGAGTGCTTTGAAGGATAGGATTACAATTCAAAATGATTTGGGTAAACTGTCAAAATGGTCAGAGATAAATAGAACAAAACTGAATAAAGATAAGTGCCAACTGCTCCACTTAGGGTTGAACAACCCATTGTACACATGCAAAATGAACAATGACTGCCCAGGAAGGAGCACTACAGAAATGGATCTGGGTGTAATACTGGATCACAAGTGAAATATGAGTCAGCAGAAAAAAGCAAATGCTATTCTGGGGTGTATTAACCAGGATTATTGTGAGTAAGACACAAGTAATGATTCTTCCACTCTGCTCAGCACTGATTAGGCCTGAACTTGAGTACTGTGTCCCGTTTTGGGCGCCTTATTTCAAAAAGGATATGGAGAAGCTGGAGAAAGTCCAGAGAAGGGCAACAAAAATGATTAGAGGTCTGAAACATTTGACCTATGAAGGAAGATGGAAAGAGTTGGGTTTGTTTAGTCTAGAAAAAAGGAGACTAAGAGGGGATATGATAAGTTTTCAAATACCTAAAAAGTTGTTTTGAGGAAAAAGGAGAAAAATTATTCTCTTGATTGACAGATGATAGGACAAGAAGCAACAGGCTTAAACTACAGAAAGGGAGCTTCAGCCTAGACATTATGAAAAAATTTGTAACTGTCAGGGTGATTGAACACTGGAATAAGTTGCCTCAGTAGGTTGTGGAATCTTCCACTTTCGAGGTTTTTTAGAGAAGTTTAGACAAACACTTGTCAGGGGTGGTTTAATGGAGGTAATTGGTCCTGTCATGAGTGCAGGGAACTGGACTTGATGACCTGTAATGGGTCTTTTCCAGTTTCTGTGATTCTGTGTCTGTTGAGAATAAGATAAGTCAGGTGGTTTTTGTCACTATAGATTTTCTTTTACTTCAGGAGTACATTCTTGAGTTAGAATAGCTGGAGCTAGTTTCTTAACCTGTTTTTATGGTTTGTAGACCATAAAGAAGTCAATGAGTCCTCAAAACTGACATGTGCCCGTCAGTCTCAAGAGTCAGGGAATGCAAAAATCTTCATAATGTGTTGATTGCTTTTTGGTCCTTCATGTAATATTATTAAAATAAATCTCACTCCTTTTCTTGGTATACATTTTGACATTCTAAAGGGATTGCTTGAATAGTTGCTGTCAGTGAAATTCCTGAAATAATTCACCCGACTAGGCAGGGGTGCCAGTTGTCAAAGCTACAGAACTGATGCAGACAAAGAGAACCTGATGGTGCATGAGGAAAATCTGGTGGTGATGCGCCTCTTATTCTTATGGTCTTACTTTCACTCCTTACTCCTACCCTCCCTCTCCTCACTTGTTTTAGCACTCTCAATAATCCTGCTGATCAGATGGATGTGATTGGAGTAGGAGGAATTGATTTTGAAGATAATATAGCTCGTTTCTCATCGAGGGGAATGACCACTTGGGTAAGCTCAAATATAAAATATGCTTATAAATATTGTTTTTTATACCTAGTGGCTTCAATACAATTAACATGAATTTTTTCCATTCTAAAATAGGTACGCTGCTATGCAGGCTTAAATGTGCATGAAAAGATAAAATGTTCAAGTATTAAGCTGAAATAAGTACATCAGGGTTGACAGAATGTAGTCTAATCACAAACTGACTTTAATTAAGTGATGTTCCTTTTTAGGTGATAAAAGTAAGCCATTAAAATAACCATTTCAGCCTCAGAACAGAACTTTATTTTTTATGGATTTATGAGTTTTCACTGCCAGGTTGAAATGAGCCAGAAGGACCCCTTTTATGCTTTTTTCATAGGGTATGTCATGTCTTTGCAGTCAAATCATTCAGATTTGATAACCACTAAGGAAGAAGCTGTGGTTGCTGCTTCAGTCTGTCTCTTCCCCTTTGTGCAGCCTGATTCTACTGTTGGAACTATTTTTACGTAGTTTGTTAGCTGGAGCGCAAACAGACTTAGTGCTTGTCTCTAAAAGATTTTCAAACCTTTTGCTACCCTTATAATAATTAGATATTAGAAAAACTTTCTAACCCAAATCTCCCTTTTTGCAAATTAAACCCATTATTTCTTGTCCTACCTTCAGTGGATATGGAGAACAATCGATCACAGTCCCCATTATAGAAACCTATAATATATTTATCCAGTTCCTCCGCAGTCTTCTTTTCTGAACACTAAACATGTCTAGTTTTTTTAACTTTTCCTCAAATGTCAGGTTTTCTAGTACTTTTATCCTTTTTATTGCTTTCTTCTGGACTCCCTCCAGTTTGTCCATCTCTTTCCTAAAGTGTGGTCCCCAGAATTGGGCACAGTGTTCCATCTGAGGCTGCATCTTATGAAGTAGAGTGGAATAATTACCTCCAGTGTCTTGGGTCTGACTGATTAAAGCCTATGATTTTAACCTGTCTGAAGATGTCTGAAATTTTCTGAATTTAAATTTTTTCTGCTTTAAAAAGGGTAAGAAGCATGTGCAGACTTAATGTAAAACACATACAGAATAGTTTTAATTACATAGAAATTGCTAGACAGGATCAGACTTGGGTCTGTCTTGTGTAGTATCATGTTCTCTTATTGGCCAACACCAGTAAATGATATGTTGGTATAAACATAAACTTTTTTTTAAAAAATTCATAGGAACTTCCAGGAGGTTATGGTAGAGTGAAGCCTGACATTGTTACTTACGGCTCTGGAGTGAGAGGTTCTGGCATGAAGGGTGGATGTCGCTCTCTCTCTGGGACAAGTGTTGCCTCTCCTGTAGTCGCAGGCGCTGTGACTTTGCTAGTAAGGTAATAATTAATTGAAAAACACATCTCTCAAAAGGACTTGATGAACAAGAATCCATAGATTGAATTAAAATATTTAACCTATCATTTAAAAACGTGTTTCTGCCCATATGAAAATTAGCTGTTTGAAGAACAATGAAGTTGTACAAAAAAGATTTTTTTTTCCTTTGAGAGATGAACTAGTTTCTAGTAGTCTTGATCTGTGCGGTAAAACCTTTAAAGATTATTGAAATAAAATATTAGAATATACTAGTATTTCAACAACAATATAAAATAGTCCAATTTTATATTTATATTTAAATGTAAAAAATATTTATTTTACAATGTTAATACATTTTTGTCATAGTTTTTAATAGATTGTTTCAGCCACTGAACTTTACTTATCTATTTGTTTGGGTAGAAAAGGGAAGTGTTTGCATTTTGCTCCTGCAGCAGGTGAAAATAATTGCCTAAGTACCACATATTTTATGTATGGGGGAGAGATGGGTGGCATGTTGTTGGGTAATAACATAAACAAACATCTTGAAGTCTTTTTGCTCAGTACTAAATAGCTCTGTGGAAAAGATGAATTTTCGTTCTGTGTATTGATCTTCCAATAAAAGTTCAAGAATATCTTGCAACATTTTAAGAATGACTCACAGTAATAGAAAATGCTCATCACCAGAATTTAACTATTTAATAATCTGTATAAGCAATCTGTATATTTCTTAAGTATAATTGTGATTGTTTTCAAACATGAGTCAAGTACATATTTTCTCTTCAGAAAGAATTTGGTGTTCATTAAGGAGAAAAATACATAACAGGTTTACATTTACAAAGGATGGGCTTGATGTTTTCATCTTCTGTACACTTCTGACATAGAATGAAATATAACTTTTGCTGAAAATGACGTTTGTTTTAGCATATTGAGTTGTAGAGATGAAAAAAGAGCAATATGCAGCAAAATTCTCATTCTCATTTTCAATTTCATCTTGGGCTTTTTCATTGAAGAGTCACCTAAGTAATATCTTCTAGTTTTAATTAAAACTGATGAACGTAACAGGTTGTCGGTTACATTTTGCTTAAACGGACTGGGTTGGAATACGTTTAGGGCTTGTTTACAATTGAAATGCTATAGCAGCACAACTGTTGATGCTCTGCATTGTGATGGGAGATATTCTCCCATTGGCATGGTAGATCCAGCTCTGTGAGAAGTGGTTGTTAGGTCAGTCTTAGAATTCTTCTGTCAATTTAATGATGTGTGTGCTAGGAGTTAGTCTGGCTTAATTACGTCTCCTTGGGGTCTGAATTGTCCACATGCCTGTGCGGCGTAGCAGAAAACTTAACTTTTGAACATAGATATGGCTGTAGGTCTTGTTTCCTCATTCTGTGCCTAGCCTGAGGCAAGAACAGTGCCTTCTAAATGTAATCTAATAAACCTGTTTCATTTTTAGCACAGTTCAGAAGCGTGAAATGGTGAATCCAGCAAGTATGAAGCAGGCCCTGATTGCATCAGCACGTAGGCTTCCTGGAGTTAACATGTTTGAGCAAGGGCATGGCAAGCTGGATCTTCTTAGAGCCTACCAGATCCTCAATAGCTACAAGCCACAGGCCAGGTGAGTTCTAATTCTTGGTCGATTAATAATCTATTCACATTCATTGCATTTGAATATTTCTTATAAGAGGGAGTCATTTTTAGCAGAGTTCAGAAGCATGAAATGATGAATCTAGCAGGTATGAAGCTGGCCCTGGTTGCATCTTGCAGTCTGCTCACAGGATAAAGAGAACTTGTATATAGGTTGCATAATTTCAAGTAAAAGTTTAATGAAAAACCTCTTGTCAGAAACTGCCATTTTGCTTAAAATTAGAGAAGACTAGGGGCATGAATTTGTCATCTCTTCATTATAAAAGCTCCTACATTTTTTTTCTCCTTAGTTGAATTCCCTGGGTATGTAGTAGAAAATTTAGCACTTCATTAATCAGCATTGTGAATACAGGAATAAAATAGAGAAGTAGACCAATTTCAGTTATCTAGAAGCAGATTATTTTTATTGTAGTAAACTGATTCCTGTTAGTTTTTCTCTATTCTAAAAAAAAAAAAAATAAGAATTTTTCTTTCACATAAAAATATAGGACCAGAAGGGACCTCAAAGTTCACTGAGTGCATTCCCAACCTCCCAGTGCTGTGGCAGGATTAAATATCACCAGACCATCTCTCACATGAAACTTTCTCATATTATATTTTTATTAAGTCTCAGACTAATTGAGAAGACAGATCAAAGCTGTGAGAGCTGTGGAAATTTCGTTGGAAATTTTTAAGAGCAGGTTAGAGAAACACCTATCAGGGATGGCGTAAGACGGTACTTCATCCTGCTGTGATTGCAGGGGACTGGACTCTAACCTGTCATGATCCCTTCCAGTTTCTATGAAACTGTGATTATTGCTTGCTCATTTTACCTCTGACTTTTTAACATGATTGTGTTGTGTGTACTTTTTTGATTTACTATATATATTTTTTTTTCAGTTTGAGTCCAAGCTATATTGACTTGACAGAATGCCCCTACATGTGGCCCTATTGCTCCCAACCTATTTACTATGGAGGAATGCCAACTATTATTAATATTACAATCCTTAATGGTATGGGTGTCACTGGGAGAATTGTAGATAAGGTAAGACATAAGTGACCATGCCTTGGAACAATAGTGTGTTGCTTTAAAGATCTGCTGGTGTACCTCCCTAAGTCAAGGCTGTTTTAGCCATAAGAAACTTCCTGGCTGGTGTGGGGGGGAATATTTTTGTGCCTACTTTTTTAATTTTAAAGAGACACCACAAACTTGGTGGGATTTGGCATATAAAACTGGTACGTCTGGAGCTGAATGAATAATAGAGGCTTTGAGTTGCCACCAATTCTAAAAAATCAAAATATAATTTGAAAATCAAAATTTAAAACAATTCAAAAAGTCAAAAAAAGTCAAGTTGGGTTAAAATGTTTTATTTCAACCTAATTCAAAAGATTTCATTTCAGTTTGGGGAATTTTTACAAAAGTAAAAGAGGACTGGGGTTGCAAAATGGTCAGAGGGACAAGATGGTGGCTTCCTTATAAGCTTTAACACAGTGATTAGGACTCTCTCCTCAGATATGACAGTCTTAGATTCACTCCCCCATCTGTCTGCTATGGAGAAAGGATTTGAACTTGAGTCTCCCACATTGCAGGGGAGCACCCTAGACACTGGCTTCAACTTCTCCTACTGAAGCTCTTCCCATTTTTATGAACAATTAGTTAGATCAGGGGCTTGAACTTGGGTTCCCCATATCCTAAATGAGTGATGTAATTGCCTGTCAAACTAACTCTCTTTCCTTGGTCAGTGATGTTTATTACCATTATGAATTGCAATAAATAATCCTTGGGCCAGTTAGTAGTTCCATAGTAAAGTTTAAAGATCATTGATGCATATTGCTGTCCTTTTCCAATGTCTGGGTCTAGCATTAACACCTAGATCAAGTTCATATGATCTGAGTGGTGGCGCAGAAGTCATTCTTTTTTTGTTGTGAGGAAAACTAATTTTATTAATTATCATTTTCATTACAGAAATACCGAGGGGTCCAACAAAAATTGCAACCCATTTGTTCTGGTCATTGTACAAATACTTGTTAAAAATAGTGCCTGTGTCAAGAGCTCATTGTCTAAATAAGTGGTTCCCAACCTTTTTTCTTTACGTGGACCACCTCATCATTATCAAAAGCTTTTGCGGACCACCACCCTGCACTCCCTAGCCCTGAGCCCCTTACCGTGACCCTGCGCTCCCCAGCCATGAACCCCTACCTGCCCCCACACATCCCAGCCCTGAGTTGCTTGCCACACCAGCTGTCTGCTTTTCCTGCCCTGCAGATAATGTGCAGTGCAGCCTGCACTCCCTGGCCTCCAGTGCCTTACTGCCCCTCTGTCTGCACTTCCTGGCCACCTCCTGTCTCCCTGCTCTCTCCAGCCACGAGCCTGTTACCACAACCCAATCTCCCATAGCCCTGCATTCCCTGCCCTGCGGCCCTCACTGCACCACTGTCCTCTGTGGCCCTGCACACCCCGGCTCCAGCTGCACTTTTCACAACCTGTTCCCCATAGACCACCTGCAGTGCCCTTGTGGACCACCAGTGGTCTGCAGACCACAGGATGGGAATTGCTTGTCTGAGTAATTGATGCAAGGTTTCATCAATTCAATATCAGACTTCCAGACTTCTGTGTTTTGAAGTTGAGCACTATGTGATCTCCAAATATGTTTTTTGTTTTTCATTTAAGCAGCATATATACAATTTAGTAGATTATTTATGACCACAGATATTTCTTCATCAACATTTAAAAAAAAGTAGTAACATTTTTTATTTGCTTTTCTGCAGCCAGATTGGCAGCCTTATTTACCACAGAATGGAGACAACATTGAAGTGGCTTTCTCCTATTCCCCTGTGTTATGGCCATGGTCAGGATACCTAGCAATTTCTATCTCTGTGGCAAAGAAAGCAGCATCCTGGGAAGGAATTGCTCAGGGTCATGTCATGATCACGGTATTGTCCCCTGCAGAAAATGAAGTAAGCTTACCTAATTTCAGTGTTTTATCATGTAATGATAATGAATATTCCTTCTAAGTGATTGTCTAGAATGATTTCTAATACTGAGTGCACTTGAATATGGGAACAGTTTACTAGTCTGAGCAAGAAATCCAACAGCCAGCGGCGTGATCAAACCATGAAATCAATGTGTTCAAACAGAGAAACAAACAAAAATCCTATTCACATGGCCAAATCCATAAAGAGATAAACTCGTGAATACAGAAAACCTTCACAGACTGATAATTAATTAGAATTATTTTTCTCTCCAAAAAAGAACTTAAATTTTTTTAATGACGTATTCCAAAGGGTTTGCTGTGTTAGTCTGGTTCCACAAAATAACAAGGAGTCTGGTGGCATGTTTAAAGACTAACAGATTTATAGCATAGTTCCAAAGGGGTAGCCGTGTTAGCTTAGTTTAGCAAAACAAGCAAGGAGTCTAGTGGTGCTTTTAAAGATTAACAGATTTATTTATTGCATGGGCTTCTATTGGAGAAAAATCCCACTTTGTGAGATGCTTTCAAGATGGGGGAACTTATATTATAGGAGGGGAAAAAAATGCAGGGTAGTGTAAGTCATAGGATCAGGTCACAATGTCACAGCAAATCAAAGCAATTATTAATATTCAAACACTGGGAAACAGCACACAGAGGATGGTGGGGTCAAATCACCTGTTGTAATGGAAAAAGAATCTCCCCTCAAACTCAAATCACCACGAGGGCTGCATGCGAACTTGTGCATGGCCACATGAGGGCTAGTATGTTAGCCCGAGGGCCGCACCACTGAAACCTTTTCATAAAACAATATTGCAAATATCAGTAACAATAGTGTCATTGCGGGCCACGGGAAATAGCTTTCAGGGCCGGGTGTTTGAGACCCCTGTTCTATGTGCTATTTCCCAGTGTTTGAATCTTAACAGCAGCTTTCTGGATGAAGAATCTAGATTCTTTTCCCATTACAAGAGGTGATTTGACTTCACCCTCCTCTATGTGTTGTTTTCGAGTGTTTGAATCTCAACAACTGCTTTAATTTGCTGTTACAGTGTGACCTGATCCAGTGTCTTACACTTCCCTGCATTTATTTTTCTTCCCTTATATGAGTTCCCCCATCTTTACAGCATCTGATAAAGTGGGATTTTCTCTCTACGAAAGTTCATGGAATAAATAAATTTGTTAGTCTTTACATGCCACAGAACTCCGTTAATTTTATAACATGTATCTGCAGAAGTTGAATTGATATGCAGATTTGACACCATCAGTGTATGGTTAAATAGAGACTATGTTACACCCTCCCCCACTACAACAGGTAATTTTGCTTTCCTTTTTCCTCTCACCTCCCTCTGATATGCTGTTGTTTCTTGTTTGAATCTAAACAATTACATTGATTTGCTGTAATTGTTGGACCCGAGTCTGTGACTTACACTTTCTTGCATTTATTTTCCTCCCATTTGTCTGTATTCCTCCGTCTTCAAGTGTCTTACAAAAGTGGGATTTTCTCCCATGGAAGCTGATGCAATAAATAAATTTGTTAGTCTGTAAAAGTGCCACTGGACTCCTTGTTTGTTTTCCCTTTTTTCTTTTTTGGAGATCCTTTGAAAGTTTAGGATGTTTACAGCCCATGTAGCGCCAAAGCATTTCTAAAAATATTTTAAATTCTGAACATACGTTTAGATGATTGAATATACAAATGATTTTGTGTAGTGGAGTTACAGTATTTGAGTGACTTTTTGGGTTACCTTTTTATCTCTGAACATTCATTGCTGGCACCGGCACTAGGAAACTTCCTGGATTTAGTGGGTAAACTTGGCCAATAAAAATCAGTCATTATTCCTCAGTATTTTGGACCTTTGTGATCCTAAAAGAAGTTGTAAATACTCTTTTAGGAAGAGAATTTTGTCGTTTTAGTTTTTGGTTTTCTCTTCCAGTCCAAAAGTGGTGCAGAACAGACATCTACTGTGAAGCTGCCAGTAAAAGTCAAGATTATTCCGACCCCTCCTCGAAGCAAGCGAGTCCTTTGGGATCAGTATCACAATCTTCGTTACCCACCAGGATACTTCCCCAGGGATAATTTGAGGATGAAGAATGATCCTTTAGACTGGTGTGTGTCTTTGGCTTTATCTGGGCATACTTAATAATTAACTCCTTGTTTTCAGTTACCAACTGTATAATAATGTCATGCAGTAATATGATCTTTTTGTAATGTCTTTTGCAATAGCAAAACTGGCTGCTGGAGTACACCTCCATCCCTGCCCACAGTGGTGGGGAGCTGACAGTTCTTTTGTTCCTGGCCTGTAAGCAGGAGGGTGGACAGCTCCTCTAGCCTGGGCTCCAAACAGCAGGGGCTGGGCTGACAGCTTCTCCTGCTGTTGGAGGAGTTGTCTGCCCCAGCTGCAGCCCCAGGGCCAGAGGAGCAACATACAATGGCCCATGGGCCACATTAGCACTCTACTCTGCTGCAGGACTCGAGGTGTCAGCATTTCTGCCTTCGCCACAACAAGGCTCTTTCTCTATAACAAATCCCTGGCCGTAATAATGATATGGCGTTGATCCCTAGACTTTGATTCTAGCAAGGGTGTGGTGTACCTTTATTGCCCAAAAAACACAGTCCCATCATAACATGGGAAGTTAGCTTTTCTAATAATGTGGCCAAAAACACCATAGCTTGTGGATGGAATTCCCAAGCTTTAACTGCATTTTATTAGCAGCTTGTTTAAATTATTTCCTGGATGGCTGAAGAAAAGTTTTCATATGTAATTTGGGAAATATATTTGAAAAGTAAGGCTTCACCTTTTTTAAGTGTTTTTTGCTGTCATTTAGAAAATGTAAATCCCTTTACAGGCTTAGCTACATCCTTAAAAAACTCCAACTGAAGGTTCATTTAAAAAAAAAATCTTTTAATGATTTAGTTCAACAACAGATTGGATATGGTATTTTTTCATATCCTTTTATTTGCTTACTGGTAGGGACCTGGGACTAGTATATTTTACTGTCTAGTGCTGGCACACATCAAAGCAGCCTGAGAGACGTAACAGACTGACAATCCCAGACGAGGGCCCCTGCTTTTTGAGAAATGTCTACGTGTCAGTCTGTCATTTCATAAGGAGTTGATGTTAATACCAAAAGGGGAGTCTGCTCCGTAGTCTGGCTTGGGTAGTGAGAAGGACTGAGGACACTGTGTGGGTGGGAATGTACAATGAGAAAGCAATAGGAACCAAAGAGGTTGCAGGGTGTTGGATATCTTCTTCTGAATAGCTGCCTGGGGAACATGTTATGCATTTGTCCCTAGAATAGCTCTTGGCAAACAGCCAGGAACTGCTTCCCCTGGTTTCAGCAATTCTCCAAAGTTGGTTTCACTCACTTGCTTTGTGTCTTGGTAACTGGCATTGCTCTCGCTAGCTCGTCTGTGGGAAGGGAAGTCAGGTAGAGCAGATGGTTTTCAAATGGTGTTTATATATATATATATATATATATATATATATATATATATATATATATTTATTTTTATAATTGCTAATAGTCAGATACTAATGACTTTTGTAAGGGGCCTCAACTCAGCCTTTAGCATTGCATGCTTAATTCATTACGCTGTGTTATCACAAATAATGCTCACAGATATTACAGTTTGCATGAATGTGCATAGAGTAGATTATGCATGTAAAATAAGAGACCATCATTTGAAAATGTATCTTTTGGAAAGGAAATAGAAATTGACACTGTGACATGATAATGTGATTTAGATTTGTGCATGTGATATTTACGTTTCTTGACCAGTGTTTTCATCTACTTTTTACTTTTCGTTAGGAATGGTGACCACATCCACACAAACTTCAGGGATATGTACCAGCATCTAAGAAGTATGGGCTATTTCGTTGAAGTCCTTGGTTCACCATTTACATGTTTTGATGCTAGTCAGTATGGTAAGTAATTGTGAACTTGTGCTGTTTGCATGTAGTTAATTTCTTTTAAATACTTTTTTGTGTCCGTGTAAGGGATTGAAGAGATTTTGGGGGGCGGGGAGCCACAAGAGAGTCCATGTTAATAGAAAAATAACTGGATGTATTGTAAATGTGGCTTCACAGTGTCTTGACTGGGATGATTTAGTTGGAGTTGGTCCTTCTCTGAGCAGGGTATTGGATTGTATGACTTCCTGAGGTCGCTTCCAGACGTAATTATCTATGATGCCATGAAATATGTATTTTTTAATTGTACAAAGGAGGTTTCTCTATGGTATTTCATTTTCTGCCAGTAAAATTAATCAGCCCTCTTTCATTGTGTCCAAGTATGTTTTATAGGCTGAGGAAGAGGAAGACACAAAATTCAATCAGCCACAATCTTCCTAGTGCCTATATTGCACTGTATATTGAATCATAGAAATACAGGACTGGAATGGACCTCAAGAAGTCATCTAGTAGTTTATCTGGCCACACTGGCAAGACTAAGGGTATGTCTGTATTGATGACGGCAAATTCGTCACCATCATTTCGCCCTTCTGAGAGTGGATTGCGGTGAATGTGAACTCACTGCACTGCTCCCGGAAGCCAACCCCAGAAGGTCTGGGACTCAGGCGGTGTAGGAGAGAGCCAACCACAAGTGATTGCTGTCAGCTTTCCCCTGATGTGTAATAGTGGCTTAGAAAGCTGGCGCTGGTTACGCAAGGAATTTTATGTTCCTTGCATAACCGATGGTCGACTGCAACCAAATTTCCCACAAATGTAGACTAATGCTAAGTATACTTAGACCATCCCTGAGGGATGTATGGTACAGTCTGTATCGTGAGGAGTCTCTTTGAGAGAGGAGTCTGTTTGTTGAAGTGCGTGCATGATTGATATGAGGTGTGAATGAACTGTAGCAATTTTCCCTCTTTAAACATTCTCACCTTCTCATCAATTGCTGTTAATGGCCCACAGCTGCACTGCTTAAATTGAATTGACCTTGTTAACTCACCATCCTTGCATCTGTGTGTGTGTGTGCGCGCGCGCGCGCACCTAGCATACTACAATTTTCATTTCATACACCTGAGAAAGTGGATTGTGATCCACAAAAGTTTATGCTTTAATAAAATTTTTAATCATTACAAGTATCTCTGGACTCCTTGTTTGTTTTGCTGAAGTGGACTAACATGGGCTACCCTCCTGGAAGCCTTAATATAGACATTTACGTTGTTACACTTTTATTTCAAATGTAGTTTAAAAAAATAAATTTCTGCTTTGTTGGTGAAAGTTGAAATGCAGGAAAGTGTTGAAGTGATTCTGAGTATCATTCATTTCAAGTACTGGGACAAGAGGATATGTGGCACATTAGTCTCCTGTTCATGAGCTGCAGGAGGCCAGTTCAATCCCCAATTTGTGCTTTTGCTCGAGTGCCATAGAACAGAAGAACTCAGGGTAACCCCGGTGGCCTCTCTTTCTCTCTTCTGCTCTTTATGTATCCCATCCTGCGTTGCTCCAAAATGCCCTCTGCTTTGGCCCTTCTACAGAACACAGTCATGAGCTGGGAGTATTCTTCAGGGGGCTGAACACAAGGGTGAATTTCCCTGACATTCCTCTTCTCCTGAAAGTTTGTAGATGCTCACTGTCCTTTCTCTTTTCCTTTACAAGATTTGTATAAAAATATTTCACCTCAACTCTCTTCATTACTAATGAGTAGGGCCCTGGCAAATTCATTGTCCATTTCAGCCAATTTCACAGCCGAAGGGTTTTGAAATGGTCAATTTAATTATTTCAGATGTTTACATCTGAAATTTCAGGTGTTGTAATGGTGATGGAGTCCCAACTCAAAAGGACTCATGGTAGCTTGCTCCTAGCTGCTGGTGCTAGCCAGTATGAGGGGGCCCTGGCTACTTTGAGGAAGCCACATGGGCAGGAGCCATGGGAGGGAAGCCCTGAGCCATGGCAGGAGCCAAGCGTTGAAGCCTCTGTGCCCTGAGCCCTAGTGGTAGCAGCTGCAAAGTTGAAGCCATGAGCTTTGGCAGCAGGATCCACAGCGGCTGAAGCCAGGGCTTCCCTATATAAGTTTTTAAAATGAGCAAATGAATCATCTGTTGGGCTTTCTGAAATTAGCATTGGACTTCTTTCTGCTTAATGTATAAACTCAATAAATGTTATCCTGTCTCCCGTGGATATCTGTACAAAGCTACCTTAAGTCACAAATGGAAATGAATTTGAAGTTTATTCTACTCAATGGGTGGATACATGTAAAGTACTATTCATTGAATGAGGACTTCATTTGCAGAAGTGGTAGGAGGAGATGGTATTCACTTCTGTGTCCAAATTCTGATGTAATTTTTTAACACTTTGAGTTGAAATTCTTTTTGTTTCATTACCATTTGTATTCAACAAGGCAAATAGGAGGGGACAAAACAATTCCAATAGACAGCTTTGGAAGAAGAGCTCTAGCAATAGTAATTCTGTTAAAAATAGAAGAAAGAAAATAATTTAAATGTAGCTCTTACTAGAAAAAGGTGTATTACAGAGAGTAAAGAATTAAGGTGCCTAGATAACTAGCAGCAAATTATCATCAGTTTATTCCAGACTATACAAGCATATTTTCCAATTACTTTTCCTGTGGGGCAAATAAGTCATTCTATTACTTTACTTTTTTTTATATCATTGACACATTATATTCAGGGGCATATCTAAATGAAAAAATCAAGACTGTTGTTTTAATTTTTTGCATCAAAAAGGCGACGAGAAGTCTTTTTTTTAAACCTCTAGCTATTATGACTACACAGCACTTAGAGCAATAAAAGATAGTAGTTGAACAGAATGAAAACATGGATGTAGATCACCAAGCTTACTATGCTCTGTATTAAAGCATACAATTACTGTTCAGATCTTTAGTGTTTCTTTGATCAGGATCCATTCTTCATTCTAGCATTATCAAGCATAAAAAATGAACTTCTGATCAAAGTAAAAAGCCGTATATATTGAAGGACATCCAACCTGTTTCCTGTAAAAATTCAGTCATTGATTTGTGTATTTACATTACAGGTGTTACAGAATTATTTTACTTTCCCTACCTGTGCACAGTTTCAAAGCAAATGTTAGTCACTGCTGAGTTGATATTTTCTTATTTATGTATATATTTGAAGCCTTTTTGTCTTACTGGTTGCATGTTCCCATGCATGCTAACGAAACACTGATTTTGCTTTAGAGACATTTTAAGGTCCTGTCAGAGGTGAAATCCTGTCTCAAAAATAAGTGTAGAGCCACCGGCAGTGCATACCTTATCCTTTACTACATCTTCTTCTGAAACATGAGACATGTTAAAGGACTCGCTGCTGGAGTGCAATCCAGTACCCACCTCCTAGGAGCCATCACTGTAATTGACACTTACTGTTTACATTCTTGACTGAGGAACTAAGGGCTGAAAAGATATGAAGGCTGAAGTACTCTGTCACCTCTAGAGGTGGCTCCTTCCAGTCAGTTTGTATCATATTAGAACAGCTTGGGGGCACTTGCACAGATGCTGCCTTGCTGTACAAGTTGCATAGAGTTAATATTACATTGGTTAGACCTTCAGAGATTGTGAATTCTGTGTTCTGTCTTTGTCTAGGGACCTTACTGATGGTGGACAGTGAGGAAGAGTATTTTCCTGAAGAAATCACCAAACTAAGGAGGGATGTTGATAATGGACTCTCACTAATAGTTTTCAGTGATTGGTACAACACTTCAGTGATGAGAAAAGTCAAGTTCTATGATGAAAACACAAGGTATTAGTTTATGTGAGGCTATGGGAATTATAACTTAATGCAATTGCTCTTTATAAGGAGGTCACCATAAAAAACAAACCTGTCAATTTTCTTAATATAGTGACTTTGTTTTAGTATTTATGATATTTCTTATGTTATGCATAAGGAAGGAAATGTTGCAGATGCTAAATTCATTTCATCTTTATCTGACAGAAAATAGGCATTTTTTAAATGGCAACTATTACACATTTATCTGTCATATTAAGACAATATGTGTCACAACACTGAAAAGACTAGAAAAAGCAATGTCTATTTAAAAAAGAAAAAGTTCTTAGTTGTCCACTTTTTGGAAAGAGAATAGGAAGGAGAACCTAAACTATGAATGGTATTAGTTAACTAAGTGGCCCAAATATTCAAACACCTGAAATAATTCTGATGTATTTTATAAAGGTGGAAATACATTAGCCTCTCTACTAATGAAAATTGAATATTTGAGGAGTTAAAAATAGCTAAGGATTACAAGACTCATCATTCAGTTTTGTGTTCTTTCTAACCTAGAAATTATCCAATCGTTGTTAAAATATTTTCTGTTATTGGAGACATCAGAAGTTCATCATTCTCTCTGCCAGCTTTTAAATGATTTGGACCACTGCCTTTTTTCCCCGTCCTTGCCAGACTGAGTAGACATATGTCAAAATATTTATTTAAAGGTGTATTCTGTACTATTCTGGTAAAGCACGCTCTGTTTCCCTGTAAAGCTGGAACACACTGAGAGTTTTACATTTGTAATGTTAATTGATTGGGGCTGGGATTTGCAGAGGAGCTAGATTCCCAAGGCCCATAGAAATACAGTGGAATTTGGAGATACAATTCACTTCAGAGCCCTTTGAAAATCTCAGTTTTAGTGTTGAAACAATCACTACCAAATAAATAGTAACATTTATGTCTATGGTACTGATTGGTTTGGTGCATTCTGGATATCCATGGAAACATTGAACTTCCATCATGAAACAAAATGAAGGCTCTTTCATGCTAATGATGTGTGCCATACTCTGATTTTTGTAGACAGTGGTGGATGCCTGATACTGGAGGTGCTAATATTCCAGCTCTCAATGACCTTCTCTCTGTCTGGAACATGGCCTTTAGTGATGGGCTGTATGAAGGCGATTTTACCCTGGCAAACCATGACAGTAAGTAATGGAATACAGTACTTGACTGCTCCAAGAATGGTTTGTCTTCAAAAATTATACTTCTGGCACATGTGGCTTTTCACATCATGTTAAGGCAACTCTAACACTGCTGTGAAATTATATGAAAAAGTTTATTAGAACATTTTAGATTAATGTCTGTATAATAAATTCTATGGTCTTATTTGTATTTGCATTCCAGATGTATTTCTTTAGTGTCTTGTTTAGTTTATTTTTTACTTCAAAACTGTAATTACTTACTAATTAAAATCGTACAGATATCAAGATTCAGGTTTCTCCTATTTTGACTTATTATTTTTAATTTATTTTCAAGTTTTTTCTTTTTTCTTTAAATCCACACATGGAGTCATTCCTGATAAAGTTTTGGATGTTCTTTAACACACCTTGACCTTTGAATTGTCTACCCATAATTGATCAGAATTGATCAGTTTTTAAATATGTCTACTCATATTGAATACCGTGTTTCATTATTTGGCGTTATAGGTATTATGGTGGATGGTTTTGTTGTGAAAGATGTTGGACTGGGGCACAGAAAGTCTATATTCAGCTCTGCCACATGTTGTTTGGTTGACCTTGGACAAGTCATTTAATCTTCCTTTGCCTTAGTTTCTAATCTTCTACTCTATGTTGTATCCTTTTCTTCTATCTTTTGTCTATCCTGTCTTTGTTTTTCAGATCCAGGATTGTCTCTAATTTTGTGTTTGTACATTGCTAATGGTTGTGTGGAGCGATACAGATAGTAATTATCCTTCACATAAGATATTAAAGTATTTTAATTGGTGCTATATTGTAGTAATAACAGTGGCTTATAAACGATAAAATAATAAAGCTTCTCTTTTAGCTTTGAAATGTTTATAGCATTGTGACTTCTTCTAAAATGGAAGACTGGTTGAATGAAGTATGTGAAAGCTTTGCTTGGAAATGCCTTAAAAATTAATCTGTAAATCAATGGGTTTTCAATCATTATATGCTGATTTTAATCATAATATGAGAACTCATATGAGCATGATTGATGTATTTCTTTTCTTTATTGATTGCCATGGTTAACTGAATAATGAGAAGGTGTGGAGAGAGCATTGATTGTTAGCCTGTATGTTGTAATTTCATGTCTGTTTTTCAGTGAACTATGCATCAGGATGCAGTATTGCTAAGTTTCCAGAAGATGGCATTGTAATTGCACAGACTTTTAAGGACCAAGGTATACAAATACATTTCATTATTTTAATTTTTTTAAATGCTGTTTCTAGGCAGATACCCAGGTAAAGTTTTATAATTGGTGCAAAAGTTACCAAAAATATACAGAGTAAGTCCACAAATATATTGTTCACTTTTGGTGTAGCATTCTTACACACAGTTTAGACACAATCAATTCATGTAATACTGTTGCAATCAAGTACAAGCATGCTTTTCATATAGAAGAATTATATGCAACTGTATGCATGAATATTTACTGTAGCATTGTTCTCCCTGTGTACCTATATAGATACTTACAGAGGCAGCAGAAATTGTGTGCATCTAGCTGCATGGTTAAATTATTGAGGTCCTTTCTGCACGTAGTTTAGTGCAGTTTTAGTTCAGACAGTTGCATGTACATTTCAATTAAAGATATAGCTGAAATGTGTTTTTGAACTCAGACTTGATGCTGTCACATCTGTCTAGTGATTTGTTCTGTAGCTTCTATTTTTATATAGAGCTATAGAAACTGGAAGGGACCATGAGAAGTAATCAAGTTGAGTCCCCTGCACTTCTGGCAGGACCAAGTAGCCTCTTAAACCATCCCTGACAGGTGCTTGTCTAACTTGCTCTTAAAAGCTTCCAGAAATGGAGATTCCACAACCTGTCTAGGCAGTTTATTCTAGTGGTTAATCACCCTGACAGTTAGGAATATTTTCCTAATGTCCAACCTAAACTTCCCTTGCTGTGGTTTAAGCCCATTGGTTCTTGTCCTGTCCAGTTAAGGAGAATAATTTTTCTCCCTCCTCCTCATGACAGCCTCTTAGGTACTTGAAAAATGTTGTCATGCCCTCTTTCAGTCTCCTCTTTTCCAGACTAAACAAACCCGGCTCCTTCAATCTTCCCCCATAAGTCAAGTGTTCCAGACCTCTAATCATTTGTGTTGCTCTTCTCTGGACTGTTTCCAGTTTCTCCATATCTTTCCTGAACTAAGTTGCCCGGAACTGGACACAGAACTCCAGCTGAGGCTTAATGAGGGCTGGGTGAAACAGAAGACTTACTTACTTACAATACTCCTGTTAATACATCACAGAATGGTGTTTGGTTTTTTTGTAGCAGCATTACACCATTGATTCATATTTAGCTTGTGGTCAACTATGACATCCAGATCCCCTTCCGCAGCACTCCTTCCTAGGCAGTCATTGCACATTTTGTATATGTGCAATGGATTGTTCTTTCCTAAGTGGAGTGCTTTGCATTTGTCTTTATTGAATTTCATTCTGTTTACCCCAGACCATTTCACCAGTTTGTCCAAATCATTTTGAATTGTGATCTTGTGCTCCAAAGTACTTGCACCCCTCTCAGCTTGGTATCATCGGCAAACTTCATAAGCATACTCTCTATGCCATCATCTAAATCTTTAATGAAGATATTGAACAGACCCAGACCCGCAACCGATCGCCACAACACCCTTCTCATTATGCCCTTCTAGCATGACTATGAACCATTGATAACTACTCTCTGGGACCCATTATCTAAGCAGTTTTTCACCCATCTCATAATAGCTCCATGCAGGCTGTACTTCTTTAGTTTGTTAATGAGAAGGTGGTGTGAGACCATATCAAAGGCCTTATTAAAGTCTAGATAAACCACATCTACCACTTCCCCTCTATCCACAAGCTTGTTATCCCATCATAGAAAGCTATCAGGTTGGTTTGACATGATTTGTTCTTGACAAATCCATGCTGACTGTCACTTAGCACCTTATTCTCTTCTAGATGCTTTCTAATGGATTCCTTAATTATTTGTTCCATTATTTTTCCTGGTACAGAGGTTAAGTTGTCTGGTCTATAATTCCCTGGGTTGTTCTTATTCGCTTTTTATAGATGTGCACTATATTTGCCCTTTTTCAGTTCTCTGGGTCTTTTCAAGTCTTCCATGATTTTTCGGAGGTAATAGCCAATGGCTCCGATATCTCCTGAGTCAGCTCCTTGAGTATTCTAGGGTGAGTGTCATCAGGGGCTGTACCTTGAAGACATCTAACTTATCTAGGTGATTTTTAACTTGTTCTTTTCCTTATTTTAGCTTCTGATCCTATCCCATTTTTACTGCCTTCCCCTACGTCAGGCATCCAGTCACCACCAGCCTTCTTGGGTATATTATCTTTAATTGTATCTTAGTTGTAGGATTTTCGTTTCCAAGCCATAAGCTGGTGATACCTTCCTCTTACAGCTGTAGTTAGTATTTTGAACAAATACTGCTCCTGATTGTTAACAATTATGTTTGAGAACTCATGGAGCATGGGTGAGGTCCCAGAGACTGGAGAAAGGCAAATGTACTTATCTTTAAAAAGGGGAATAAAGGAAAGATGAGGAATTATAAACCAGTCAACTTTGATTTTCGGAAAGCTGTTAGAACAAACTGTTAAACAATCAATCTCTGAGCACCTACACGAATAATAGGATTTAAGGCAGGGGTCTCAAACCCAAATCACCATGAGGGCTGCATGAGGACTACTACGGGGCGCTAGTACATTAGCCCGAGGGCTGCACCACTGAAACCTTTGCATACAATGATATTGCAGTTATCGGTAACAATAGTGTTGTTGTGGGCTGCAGAAAATAGCTTTAGGGACCACATGCGGCCCACAGGCCCTGTGTTTGAGACCACTGATTTAAGGAATGGCCAGCATGCATTTGTCAAGAATAAATCATGCCAAACCAATCTGTTTAATTCTCTGTCAGTTACTGGCTAACTGGGGGTGGGATGGGTGGGGGAAAGCAGTAAATGTGCTGTATCTTGATTTTTGTAAGACTTTTGATCCAGTCCCACGTGCCATTCTCATAACTAGAGAAAAATGGCTGAAAATACTGTAAAATGGTACTGTACATTGGTTGAAAAGCCCCACTCAAAGAGCAGTTATTGATGGTTCATTGTGAACTGGAAGTCTTTATCTAGTGGGGTCCTTCAGGGGTTAACCCTGGGTTTAGTGCTGTTCGCTGTTTTTGTTAATGACTGGAGAATGGCATGGAGAGTAACCATATAACACTTGCGGATGACACCAGGCTGGACAGGATTGCAGGCACTTTCTAGGGTAGGATTAGAATTCAGAATGACCTTTACAAGTGGGAGAGTTGGTCTGAAATCAAGAAGATGAAATTCAATAAAGGTAGGTGGAAAGGACTTCAGTTAGGAAAGAAAAATCAAATGCGCAACTACAAAATGTGAAATAATTGGCTAATTGGTACTACTGCTGAAAAGGATCTGGAGGCTGTGGTGGATTGCAAATAGAATATGAGTCAACAAATATGATGTAGTTGGTATATTAAAAGTGTCATATTTAAGACACAAGAGGTAATTGTCCTGCTCTGTTTTATGCTGGTGAGCCTTTAGCTGGAATGCTATGTTTAATTCTGGGTGCCTTAATTTAGGAAGATGTGGATAAATTAGAGAGAGCCAAGAAAAAAGCATCAAAAATGATAGTTTAGGAAATCTGACCTCTGAGGAAAGATTAAAAAGCTGTGCATGTTTAGTGTTGAGAAAAGAAGATATGAGGAGGTCCTGATAATTCTTCCAATATGTTAAGAGCTAGAGCTGTTATCAAGCAGAGTCTGACCAATTGTTTTCCTTGTCTGCTGGAGGCAGGACCAAAAGTAATAGGCTTTATCTGCAGCAAGGGAGACTTATCTTATATATTAGGAAACTTTTTCCACCTATAAGGGTAGTTAAAAACCGACTTCAAAGAGGTTCTGTAGAATCCCCATCTTTGAACAGCTTGGGGATAGTCTAGTTCAGTGGTTCCCAACCAGTGTGCTGGGGCTCACTGGTGCGCCATGGCAACACCCAGAGTGTGCCACGAGCATCCCCTAGAGCTGGAGTTAAAGTTCCCTTCCTGCTCAGCCCAGCCATGTGGGCTGTGCAGGGCTGGAAAAAGGCAGGGTTGAAACTGAGGGGAAAGGCATTGGAACAGTTGCGGGGTGCCCTATTTTTAGGCAGGCAGCATTCCAGCTCCCTTAAAAATAGAGGAAGGCACTGGAATGCAGAGTTCCAGGGGTCTCCCTAAAAATAGCAGGAGCAGCCAGAACGCAGAGTTTGAGTGGCTCCACTTTAAACCCTGCTCCACCTTAACCCAGCCAGCAGAGAGGGGCAGGAGGCCCGGAGTGTGTGAATCTCCCCCTGCAGGGCAGAGCAGTTTGTGTCAGCCAGCCTGCAAACAGCCCAGGTAAGGGCTTTGGGGTGCTGCTGGGGTTGTGTGGGGCTGGTGTGTGTGTGTGTGTAGCAGAGGTGGGTGTGTAGCTGGGGTTGCGGGGTGGCTGTTTGGTTGCATGTGTGTGTAGCTGGGGTGTGGGGTGGCTGTGTATGAGGGGGGTGTAGCTGGAGGCTGCAGGCCTGGTTCTGGTCCCTGCAGTGATGGGAGGGTCCATCACAGGTAGCAGGGGGCTGGGGGGGGGGGAGGACAGGACCCACTGGGGTGGGAGGGAGCAGCAGTGGGGTGAGTCTTTGCCCTGGGTGTCAGGGAGTCACTGTGGAGAAGCGGGAAGTGGGTGCTGCATCATGCTCCCCTGTCCTACCTTCCCACTCCCCAGGTTCCCCCCTGCCCCCCACAAAGCCACTCTTGTTCTCCCTTCCTCTCTCCTCTTTTGCCACCCTTGTGCTGTTCCCCACACGGCTGCCCTTGTCCTCTTTTGCCACCTCTGCCCTGCTCTGCTACCCATTCTCACTCATGCCACTGCACATGACTCCTGACCTCCCCTGTTTTGCCACCCCACGCTCCTACCCCTACTACCTCATATAGGAAGAGCATTTCTGAAACACTGTGCCATGGTTCATGAATATTCATAAGTAATTTAAGTTAATTTGAATATTCCTGAATTTAATAGTGGTGTGCCTCACAAAATTTGAAGGTATCAAGGTGTGCCACGGCAAAGAAAAGGTTGGGAACCACTGGTCTAGTTTACTAACTACTGTCTCAGCACAGCACAATGTATTGTGACTACCATGTGTTTGCTGTTTTTCAGTGAGGTTAGGACTTCAAGTTTATTTAGGTGGTGATTGCTAAGATTTAAAAAAGGCTTATGACTACTTTCCACTAGATTTTTCGCAACAGTGGTGAAAAAGTGTTTTTTCTGTGGTCATTTTGCAGGATGTTTGATACTCTGGAATTCTGTGGGTTTTTTTTAATGGTGTGACTTACATATTTCCATGTCATTCAGATATGCATAAAGTTTGGTAATTAGTTCATTGGCACATCTTATTTTTCTGTGCCCCTTTCATTTCTCCTTTAAAGAAGGATACTGTATGTTTTGTTAGTTTGGTCTAGAGAGAGTATGTTGATTAGAGGAATTTGCAGTCATTGGGCTTGTGGGTTTATATTGTTTCAATTCTTCAAATAATTTTGAATCAGAAGCAAAGAAATATTTTATCAAAAAGTAATGTTTGTGCATGTTTTGGTTTTTTATGGAGATTAATTTCTTTGCTTTATAACATTCAAACTTTTGCAGTTGCTTTTTAAGTGGTTGTTGCAGCTGTCACAGGGAGGTAGGAGTTCATAGTAGGAACTGACCTAATGAAATCTTGTTTAGTTTGGTTTTGTTAAATGGAAACAGTAAAAAGAGAAATTAGGGAAGAGTTAAAATTAAAAAAAGAAAATGTGGGCTTAGGTAAAAGTCGTCTTTGGCATATTTCTCTATGAAAATTTGTTCATTTGTGAACTGAAAGTTTTAACAGAAGTTCAGATACACCAGAAATTTGTAGTGCATAGATGTAATGATACACATACTGAAAAACGTTTGTCTTTATTCTTCATAAACCCTGCTATTAAAACTGTTAGATATCCACATTCTTGAGTTATACATTCCATTTTTGCTGCTCTTCACAAAGAGAGGGAATGCCTCACTTTGAGATACTGTATTCTTGCTTTTAATTTCATGAATAGTGTTTGGCTTGGAAGCAGTATGTGTGGATGTTAAGCAATATGTGTTATAATGGTCAATTTTTAAATTAATAGGCATTCCACAGCCTTACAAAAGAAATTAATTTCATAAAGTCACTCCAAACTCTTCACAAAAGATTCACTCTTTCAAATATCCTATGTAGAAAACCAGAATTATCTGCTATTTTAAAACATGGGAAACCAGGGAAATTGTAGCCGAAATATTAGGATTTTTAAATACTTGAATTTTGATTCTGCAACTTTACTAATGTAAAGAAAATCAAAAAGCCATTGAGGGAGTTGCAAAACCTGCACCTTGGAGTAGCTGTGTTATTCTCTGGCAAATTTGTCTAGGAAATTTTTTTATGGGGCTTTTCTTAAATTAAGGGCCTTATAACTGCATTTCTTGAATGTTTTTAATGTATAGCTGTAAAGTATGGGATGTTGTGTGTCATTCTGGGTGGAAGATGTTTAAATTGCATCTAGCTTTTGTAAAATTTAGAATTCCTTCTCCCTCTGTTGTTCCAGGTCTTGAAGTTTTAAAACAGGAGACTGCTGTAGTTGAAAATGTCCCCATTTTGGGATTATACCAAATTCCTTCTGAAGGTGGAGGCAGAATAGTTCTGTATGGAGACTCTAACTGCTTAGATGATAGCCATCGGCAAAAAGGTATATGAACTGTGATATGCAGAATGGATTGTTTTTATAAACTGGCCCCATTTGTATTGACTGGTTTACAGCCCCATCAGCAAAATTTACACTTGCTATGAAAAAATCTGATTGCCAGCAACAATGGGGTTAATGTGATTTCTTCACATCTATATTGAATATGATCTGTCTAGTATAGTTGTAAAGCTCAATTATGGGTATAAGAATAACTCTTTAAAATGATACTCATGATATGCAGTAGATTGATCCTTATGTGTAGACAAATTTTTGTCTCTTTCTGAACCTGTTTTTAATAGAGCATAGCTTTACTTTGAGATATCAGGGTGACTTTCCAGCAGTAGCAGTTAGAAAAACTCCTTTCTACCTGTAATTTGAGGGCACATCTGAATTGGAGTCATGGAGCCACAGATAGATAAGATACCTTTTTTCATAGTGTCATTTTCATAATATAATTGTACTTTAAAGTGTACTTTTGCATTACTGTTTTTTATCAGTTAATCTAGCAAAACTTAAAATCTTATTAGGCTTTATCCTATTCAGAACCTGTTGCAGTGGAGTTTAATAATGTAACTGAACTGCCTAGCTCTGTTGTCCTACTTTACTTGACATCTAATACAGAAGAGTAGTGATAACTCTGTGAGAAAACAAATATTACTTCTTGAAGGATTTATTTCAATCAGTAGGTAACAGGTTAATAGAATCATAGACCCTAGAGGTGCAGAAGATTGACTGGATCACAAAATCAATTTTCTTGCAAATCATGATTGTCCCTTATGGTCCATTATCTAGTGCTTTGTTGTGTCTGGATTTTAAAATTCTAAAGTGTTTGTTTTTCTGCCATTTCCCTTGTGACTAAGCTACTGCCTGGTAGATCTCAGTGTCAAGAGATGTTTCTTGATAGTCAGCCTAATTTTTTTCTTTTCTTAATATTATCCATTTTAGTACAAGTAATAGCTCTCTGTATAACATTACAAAATTTACCTCCTGACTTAATTTTCAAACCCAAATATTTGTAATTATTGTATTTCAAGTTAAATCATCATTTAGCAAAGTTCTCTTTCCATCTTCCCTCTTAAATTACTCCCTCCAATTTTTTTTGACCTTTCTGTTAATATAGTATCCAGAATTTATTATTCATGCCTAAATATGGTTACACCAGAGCCTTGCAGATTCACTAAAGGTTAACAGAAGCCTTTACTTCAAGGCCAGATATGTTAGAAATGGTCTAAGTAACAGAGAGCAGTGCCTTTTGAACACTGATGCTGTTATATTTGTTGTAGCAAGCAAACTGGAGAGCTTTAAATAATTCCATTAAGTTGACTTTTGAGTTATGAATTAAGAGCTGTATCTCCTGCTGAGACATCATTGACCTTAAATTGTTAAATTCCTCACATATATGAATATAAATTGGTAAGATGTGGTTGACCAACCTCTTGAAATATCAAAGATGAAGGTTTAAGTGACATCAGGATTCTGAAGACTAACTTCTGTTCCTATTAAACAGCTCTTTAGTCACTGAATTGCTGAGAATTTTTTTCTCTATGTTAAAAATGAATGAGAAGATTATTTTACAAACTAAAATTTCAGAAAGCTTGAGACCTGAAAGCAGGTGATCATAATTTTAGGTTCAGTGACATTTGGACAGCTTTAAGGACATATGAAACAAACACTCATGAGCAGTACTAGAGTGTAAAGAACACTAAGGAAGAAGTAGGCTCTGGTAGTGTTCCCTAAGCTTTTCCATATATCAACCTTCTTTTCCATATTGGGATCAACCTGGGAGCTACCTCACCCATAATTGGGATTTTGGGATCTAGTCAGTATCCCCATCCTACTTAGCAATATGGGATCCCTGAGAAATGTTTGTCACACCTGTTATGTGGGGTTTAATACAAGATAGAGAAACTCTTCCCTTTAGAATCATCTCCCACCAAGAAAATACTTTCACTGTCTTTCTGTATGCTCAAAGCAGTTTTAAGCTTTGTGCTTCCTACACTTTCACAACGGTAAAACTGATAACTTCTATATATACACAGGTGATCTTCTGTTTTGGGGAGCACCTCAGTTGAGGCATCAAAAGCTCTGGTTTGCCCAAATCAGAGTTCTCATCTTTGATGCAGTATTATATGCAGCTGCATATAGTCCCAGCATTGAGAGCTAATTGTTTATTTAATTCAGAAGGGGGAAAAAAAATTTTCTTTAAAACTGAATAGTTTGTTGTGATTTTGGTGCTTTAAAACCCACCTAATATGTGAAAACATGGTTTTTCTATTAATTATTCAAAAAAAAAAAAAAAACCCAACCCAACAGCTATACTTGTTAAACAGAAAGGAAGAAACCAACCAGGTTTTAAAGTTTTGGGTATCTTATGTAAAACTGAGTCACACTGATTAGTTAAAATTGACTTTTTTATTATCTATTCATGCAGATGTGTGAACTGTATCATAATATGTGTTACTTTGGGGGATTGGGGGGCATTAAATCCACAGATTGCTTTTGGCTACTAGATTCTCTTCTTCAGTACACTTCTTATGGGGTGATACCGCCAAGTCTCAGTCATTCTGAAAACAGACAACGTCCCCCAACAGGAGCAGGATATTCTCTTCCAGAGAGGATGGAAGGTGAGAATGTTGTTTGCTTAACAGAGCTTATTAATACTTAGTGTCAGCTTAATCCTGTGGTACTACAGGAAATAGGTGTGTCCCCCAGAATGTTCTTGTATTTGTAACACTGCATTTTCAGGTTATTTACAGGTCTATAGACTTCAGATGTTGTTCAAAACAATGCAGTAATTTTAAATATACAACTTTTGTAATCTCTAACATTGCATGCAAACAGTTTGCATTTGGAGTAAGAACTTATTGCTTATATTTCTAATACATATGGCTCCTCTATTAAATAAGAATTAATAGATAATTGTCTGTATTTAAAACTGCATTTAATATGCTGACTACCAAAACATAGAGATTAAAAAGTTGCCTGCTAATTGAATGTACATTTAGAATGATGTCTTAAAAGGTACCATTCAACAAGTATATGTAGGAATTAGGTTTAGCTCTAAGACATTCTTTATAAGAATCTCTTGTAAGCACAGGGCTATTTGGTATATTACAAATATCTGAAACATCTTGCACAAATATTAATTGTGTCTCATAGTTTCTCTGGTGTAACTCTTGTCTTTGTTTGTCTATGTAATATGGAATTATAGGCAACCATCTTCATCGGTATTCAAAGGTGCTTGAGGCTCACTTGGGAGACCCAAAACCCCGTTCTCTTCCAGCTTGTCCTCACCTTTCTTGGGCCAAACCACAGCCTTTGAATGAAACTGCACCAAGGTTATTATATTTGTTCTTTTAAATATTTTAATAAGAAATTTTCAGTTTTGAATATGATCAGATCTTCACTTAAATCACATGGAATTGTCTCTACTTTCTGAGAGGATGACTGAAACTTCTGAAACAGGGAAGTGACAAAAGGTGAATAAGAAATAGGAAAGAATGGTTAACGTACTTCTGCTTCAAAGTTTTGACTGACTTACCATTCATGCTATAATTTACAAAATTTTAGGAATTTGCAGACGTTTTCTCAATGACATGGTACTTATCCAAATGCCCCCAAACAACAGTCAATATGATCAAACAAATAACAGCAATGAAGAATCACCATGTTTTTTTCAGAATAATATTTCTGAATCACTTTTTGGTTAACCCTACTTTCTGGCATGTCATTTGCTGGTAGTTTAGAGGTGGACAAACAAATATATCCATTGGTGGTCCACTGAGCCACTATGGGTAATTTGGTAGACTTCCCTTAAGAAACAGATTTTTAGATAAGTCACTTAATGGACTTCATTTCTATAGTATTTGATTTGACTTTTGTATTATTGTGAACTTTAGAAATTATAAAATTAATTGCACAGTAATCTGTACATCCAGTTTAGTGAGTTATTTGTTGGTCCAGGTTAATTTTTTTATGATTTTATGTAATTATATATAGTTTAATTCATAAGATTTCTGCAGAATTCACTGGACTTCATGGACCAATGTGTAAATACTTTTATATTTTAACCTCTTTCAGCAATCTTTGGAAACATCAAAAATTATTGTCAATTGACTTGGAGAAAGTGGCTTTACCCAACTTACGACAGAACCGACCCCAAGTAAGACCTTTATCACCTGGAGAAAGTGGAGCTTGGGACATTCCGGGAGGTAAATATCAGTCTGCCTGAGGGGTAGATTCTACATGTTTTCTTATGTCTAAAGCACTCAGGAATGTCAGACATGATGCAGTAAAGAAGTTTATGTGCTGAAATTTAAAACAGACTCTTGAGTGTTTGTGATTTGTTCAAAAGAAGCTTGTAGTGCATGTTAACAAAGATGGCTAATTGCAGGCGAAGTGTTCTATCAGTTGTTTTCAATAACTTTCTGACTTTCAGGTGATATTGGAATTGCTGTTCGTGAGTTTTATCATCTCAGTACGTGGCTAGAAACAGTTTGATACTAACTTGAAATTTAAAGTTGATGCTGTTTTAAAGTCTTAAATATATCATATTACCTACCATAAAATAATGTTATTTGAATGCAAATGGGTATGCCTGCAGTGCTTTCACTGTCATCCGATGATCTCATGCCACATTATTTAATGTAATTTAATGTTAAGCCTTTTCATAATACGTAACTGCAAGGAAGAACTCTTTACTCATAGAACTGAAAAATGACCAAACATTAAGCAAATACTTGCAAAATCTGAGACTGTAAAAATTCAGAGTAATTTTACAGTTTTCTGTAACATTATGTTCATCTAGTATTCACCCTGTCCTGAGCCTCCACTGCAAACTAAATGGTGTCTTGCCTCTCAGATCAGGAAAGAGACTGTTTTTAAATCAGTAAAAATAGATTATCTTCAACCTTTTTTCTGATGAAGTGCCCACTTGCTGCAATGTACCAAAGCAGAAATGAGACAAGCACTTTGCAGGGACTAGGTTATTTTGTCTGGGTGCCAGATGGTGGTGTAGCCTCTTAAATCATATTCTGGAATCTGTTTTGTCATTGAAATTTGTGGATAGCAGTTCCTATTAAGATAAAAAGAACTGAGTGCACCAACATGAAAATAGACTCCAAGATATTTTGTGAGAACTAAGAGAAAGGTGAGAGGGAAAGAGGCGGTGGTGAGGCATTGTAGAGTTTTTCCAGCAGTCTTCAGTATAGTATTCTCCTTCATCAGATTTGACTCCACAGTGGCATCATGCATGCAGCAAGAGTCCATTTCAGAGCAGTTGGGTCTTAGTGGAGAACATGAAGTTTTCTGTTCTGTTCTAGAATGAAGAGTATAAAACAAACCCAGCCCAAACTGTTCTTTTGTTCATCTCCGGGCACTGGCTGAAGCAGGTGCATAATCAGTCTTTTCACTGTGTTAGAATTTGTAGTTAATGTATCATTTCGATTTAAAACATGTGTCTGGTAGTAAATCCAGAGTGAGGTGGTTGGTTGGTTTGTTTAAATCTTGTTTCTTTTTAGAAGAAACAAGACGGTGCTGATTCTGGGGAAAATCTAGATACAGGTCTTCATTTGTCAGAACAAGCTCCAGATGAAATCTCTTATATTTTCTTCTAGATTTGATCTTCTTTTTCAGAACTAGTTACTCTGGATTTATTACTCTGCCTTTTAAAAATGTAATTTGAGTGAATTGGTATCTACTTTAATTCAGAATAGTTACTGGATGGTAGGCTCTGAAGATAAACACTGTAAATGCTGTTTTAAAAGTATAGGAACAGGTATAGTTCTTAACTGTTCCCCATCACTCCTTCTTACAGGTATAATGCCTGGCCGCTATAACCAGGATGTGGGACAGACAATACCTGTCTTTGCTTTCCTTGGTGCCATGGTGGTTCTTGCATTCTTTGTGGTGCAGATCAATAAAGCTAAGACCAGGCCAAAGAGACGGAAAGCAAGAGTCAAGCGACCACAACTTATGCAACAGGTTCATCCACCAAAGACACCTTCTGTTTGACAGACCATCCTTGCCAAAGATGACTGTCTCTTACTGGCTGCTTTACAAGACAGCTGGTTGCTCCCAATGAAGATTCATCATACATGGTGTTTGTAACCAGCGATTCACATGTGACATCATCTCATAGTCTTTGGCTTCTGACAGAAGGGACTAATTTGGTTGTGTGTATATAAAACTACAGTTTTTCAGCAGCTAAACTCACCAAAGACTTGAACACTGTTTAAATACCTGCTCAGTCACTACATATCCCAAGGGGGAGCAGGAAAGGACCTTTTTTCTTTTTTTTCGTTAAAGGGACCAAACTAAAATTTGTTTGTTAAAGACTATTTTCTATATTTATTTTTGGGAGAGAGGAAAAATGTCACTTTAAGGACCTCTGCTATTTGGAAGCAAAATCATTTTTTTCAGATGGAATGCAATTTTGTTATACTGTATTGTGATGAAGAGTATAAATTATGTCATACTCTTTTAACTATGTAAGAGAAACTGAAATTGGTGGGAAACTGGTACAAATCAACTAGACATATCCGTAAGTTTATTTTTATAAAGCCAACTACCATGTTGTTTTGTAATTTTTGGTCATGATTCCATCATTGTTGGTGGAACAGATTTTCAATAAATATGTTATCTATTTGAAGCTGGAAAAAAAATAAAAAAGGTGCCTGGCAATTGTTCTTTCCCATGCTAGCCTGGAGAACAGGCTGTTCGAGTGTAATTCTGATACCCATTTTATGTTGTTCCCTACCACCTCTTAGTCCTCCATTTTGCATATTAGTGAGCAGTTTCATAAAGCCGTGTTTTCTGATTTTAAGTATTTAACTTGATGGTCTCATATATTTATTATCTTCTGAAAATTTAATTGAATGTTTTAGAACCGTTCTGAGGGCTTGTCTGCCTGAACAATCAGCATGCAGGAGCCTGATATGTGAGTCTACCCCTCATTATCCTGCCATGGATTAACTATCTGTGTGGACCTTGCTGATAGCATTAACTCTTGATTAATAATCTAATCCTCTTTGAAATGGGACTAGATGAAAGCACATTAAGGGGCTATTAATGTTCATCACCAGGGTCCATACAGAAAGTTAATGTATATAGGCTAGTATGGGGAAGATTTACATGTCGTCTTGTCACAGACTGATTGTGCAAACCAAATGTTCATGAAGACATGCCCTGAATCACAAAACCAGATTAGGAATGTTTGCTAGAGCATGATGTCTGGGAAAGGAGTTACAACATTGTTAAAGATCTGTAGTGTGGATACGACCTAATTGTGTGGTAACTGAGATAAATAACCAAACTAAAATCTAGACTGTGAAGATTTTGTTCTTTCCAATTTATGCTTTGCTGGTTTTGGTACCAGTTAGAATTAAGGCTGAGGCATGCAATGACCCTTGCCTTAGGACATACCCTTGATTAACACTTTTGCTACTGTCAAAATATACCTATCTTTTAGAGAAAAGGTACAAATTTCCTGCTGCCACACTAAAAATACAGCTTTATGGAAAGTGCCAATTTAGCACTGCCTGTACAAAGGAGCTCCTCCCAACATGAGCAGGCACCAAATGCAATGGCTACTTTAAAGGGAAACATTGAAAGATTTAGTTCAGTCTAAGAAGTTTGTCAGAGTGTAGCCTAGAAGTGTAGAAAGTATTGTCTTAGAGTGCCAGTTAATAATAATTTTTCCCAGTATCAAGGTACTTACTAACTCTGATTTCTGCTCTGAGTCTGGAATTGGATGGACTCTTTGTATGTCTGAGTAAGCAAAGAGATGTAAAAAAATCATGTTTAAGAGTGGGTGTATGGGATCCTCATCAGGGCTGTAGGGCAGAGTTAAACAGAGGGCAATAGGATTAATTAGTGCTTTTGCTGTGCAGATGGTTACCTATGTGGCTGGATCAAAGGCTGTCTGATAGGCATGTCAGTATCTGCATCTTTGGCGGATTCTATGGGGTTTCATAGTCTGAAATCTGGTTGGTATCCAGTTAAATGTAGTGATTATTTTATTTAAAATAGCCCCTCACTGGTATTTCAGTAGCATCATCCCAAGTGTTCTTCCCTCTTATAAATTGGACGACTTGGATTAAGAACAACAGAATCAGAGCAAATTTCTGACTCATCTGACTTCTCTTGTTTCTTCTTGTTTAGAACAGGCTTGCTTGGAATCAGGAGCTCGTCTTGATTGTTAGAAATGCAATATGCAGTAAAATGACTGACTCAAGAAAAATACACTTAAGTCAAAAGTCCTATGAGACAAAACATGTACTACAGCAATTTGAAGGGAAACTTTATTAAGGATATAGTGTGCCATCCACACTCAAACGTGAGTAGTCAGGCTGTTTAAGAAACCATGATCTTTGCTTGCCATCCTCTAATGTCTAATATCTGATATTTGAGCAAAGTGATTTTATATCACCAGCTTCATTTTGACCAGCTGTTCCTGACCTCTGCCAGGAACCATGCCTCCCTGCTCCTCTCAGGCTTCCATCCAGGATTTGGCACAGATATCCTACTAGATGTGGTGGTAGATTACTTTTTTTAGACATAGGCAATGATAAAATATTTATACTTATTCTGGTTGTTCTTGCTTGAGCAGCTGACACCATGATTAATGAGATGCTGCTGGTTTACTTCAGCAACCTAGCAGGGTAAACGGCAGCATGATGAGGTGGTTCCAAGCTTTTCTCTCACTGATCCCAAAAGAAGCAAGAGCCCTGATCTATGCAGTCCTATAGTATTCTGTCTTTGGCTCCTTAGCGTGTCCTCAGTCTTGATTAGGCACTTACTATAATGTAGATAATAAAAGAAGTATCCACCAATGCCATATCAGCATCTGTTGTTAAAGTATAATGCTGCTTCTGGACTTGGGATGTCCACATCTCCTCTTTCTGGGAGGCAGCGTGCTTTCTTGAGCTCCCTGGTCACACTGCAGCTATTCTACCAAGGTGCAATCTCAGCTTCCAGTCCTGGAAACATTTTAATACTGATTGATTTTAAAACCAAAGCCATATTGTTGGAAGGATCACTGTACTGGATTCTACTGCTTAGCTAAACGTACTTGTTGTATACAAGTCCTAAGTAATTTCATGTGAGTGGAATAAGTGTCTTAGGCCTTGTCTAAATGAATAAGTTGTTCCACTTTAACTGTCCTGGTGTCACTAGAGCAGTGGTTTTCAATCAGTGTGCCATGGCACACTGGTGTGGTGAGGGAACTGTCCAAGTGTGCTGTGAAATTTGGTACAAAGGTAATGAAAATCATTGTAAAACAAGCATTGTTCCATCTTAAACAGTATTCTATCCACCCCAAATTACAACTTACAAAGCTTATGAAAATTTAATCATCAAATTAAAAAGGAGATATCAGTCTTTTGATTCTAAAATATGAACATTGTAAACACAGGTGGCCAAACGACAAAATTGAGATGTGTATTTTTTTTCCGGTGGATTTGAAGCATTATGAGTAAATGTAACATTTGTGAGCAATCAATTAGCTGAAAAAAAGTGGTTGTGCCATGGAATTTTTTCATTGAAGTGTCCCGTGTTAGTGAAAAGGTTGGGAGCCACTGCACTGTAGTGTTACATTCTTGCCCCCTTGTGGACACAGTTATACTGGTAGATTATATTAGCATTGCTAAACCTGTACAGGAAGGGGAATAAACTACAGGCCACCTTTACAGTAGCATAAACAGGGTCCTTGCTAGTGTTTGTCCTGGTACAACTATATTGGTAAAAAAAAAAAAATCAGTCCATCCAAAATAGATACCCCTATACAAAACCTCTGTGTTTTAGAGAAGGCCTTAAAGATTGTAAGAAGTGGGCTTACATCAATTGGTGAAGCAGTTTGAGAATGCAGTTCGGCCAGTGCTCTCCAGTGTTGGAGCAGGAGACAGAATCTGGGTACTGTTTCCAGCTTTTCCATGACTCACGTACCTTGGCCAAACAAGGCGCTCAGATTCTGCTTCTTCAGTTGCAAAATAGGAATACTATCTCTGAGTGGCTGTTGTAAGGCTTAACTCATATTTATATTTAGATTGTAAGCTTCTCCAGGCAGGGATTGTCTTTTTTTCTATGGCTGTATGTTTAGCTCAATGGGGTCCTGAACTCAGGCTGGTATCTGGAGGCACTATGTAATATGAGTAACAACACAGTCTGAGATCTGTAATAGACAGGTGCCAGACATGTACAAATTATTGGTCTGAGGGGCCTATACTACAGTTCTGATTTGGAAGATGCGGAGTTGATGAAATTGAAACATTTTTGTGGAAACGCTGGTTTTGCCAACATTTTGTACAGGACATTATTGAAACATTTCATTTTGACTCATTTATAAACTAATTGTAATCTAAAAGTTGAAATGTTTTTCCTTAGTGAGAGAGAACTTTTGGTAAGGTCAAAATGAAATATTTTATGAACTATTTTGCAAAAAATCTCAGATTTTGACTTTTCACCAGATTTCAAAATCTCAGAATTTCTGTGGGATGTAAATTATGGTTTTTGACCTGCTTTAGCCTATGTGACTTGTGGTACTCAAAAATAAGACTGATGTCTTAATAGATTGTCCTTTATTTAATTATTAAATAGTTTCTACTACTGGAACACCTAGACGCCCCATATGAAGGCAAGAGCCTGTTGTGATAGATGCCTATATATAATGAAAAGATAGCTCTTATCCCAAACAGCGTACAGCTTTAAAGGCTTTGATCCTGCAAATATTTGTGCATGTGAGCAAGGCCATGGAACTCAGTTAAGCATGTGTCAGTGTTTGCAGGATCAAGGCCCATGTGGATAATTTCTTAACCTGTTTGTTGTGGTTTTGTTTTTTTTGTTTTTGTTTTTGGTATAGAGGGTTTAGGCACTTGACTTATCTTAAAAAATTATGCCACAGTCTGTTGGCCAGCCCATCACTTTTGCTATTATGGAAACTTTATTTAAACAAGAGCTTTCATTGCTCAAGTTCTTCCTTATGCTTGATGCTAAAAATCTTTAGTGACGTATCATGTTAGCATTCCGCCTTCTCCATGAGATCAAACAAGAAATAGTGATTCATAAGGGAGCAAGCCTCATCTTAAAGTCATTGTTGACGAGCAGACGAGCAGAAATTGTTTACATGAATACAGGGAATTATATTTACTGTATTAAATCTTGAGTATTGTGACAGAGAACTCCCTGGGCAGCTTGATTGGGGTTACAGAGGCAGAGCAAACCCCATAACACATTTTTACCTGCTAGAGCTGGAAGATTAAGTGGTGGGAAAGTAGATGCAGCTGTAGTTCATTAAAATAGTGAGCACAGCTGACCTGCAGTAACAGCAGGAAGGAGTGGCTAGGAAGGGTGGGGAGGCTTGGATTCAACCTGAGAGGAGACTGCAGTTCCTTGAGTAAACTCCAGAGTGAGGAAGGCTGATTTTTACCTATTTATAATTTTATAAAATCATTCTTCATATTTGTACCCCTCCTGCAGCCTGTGTCTGTGAAGCCTACAGGAGAGTTGCTGACTGACAGTGTCACACCAAAGGAATGATTTGGGTATAATTTACATGTCCTATTTATATTTAATATGTAGGTAAAGAGCTGTTCACGTAACTCTGAGTCTGTTGCTTTCCTTCACCTACTTGCGGGCTGTTATTTATCTGTAATATTTTTGGGGCAAGGACTACCTTTCGAGCACACCTAGCACAAGATGATCATTACTGGAAATAAATAATAATAAGCTGGATGAAGAAAATCAGCTTTGGCTTGGTTATATCTCCAGAAGAGAAGCTGAACAATTATGAGCTAATTGCTGCCTTCTTCTAATGCTGTTTTTTCTGTTCAGTTCTCTTTTATTGTTGTATATAGACATATTCTACATAATAGGGACAGATCGAAATACGGTTGCAAAAAACACCTTTTCTACATACCTAGTTGTATGTCTTTGTGCTGCTGTGCCTGGTAGGTAAACATGAAAGCTTTTTACTGCTCAGCAATAGCTCTTGTATGGCCTTGGGTGTTTGAACTTGTTTAGAAAGCACAAATGTTTGCCAGGACACCTGAGGTTATGCTTTAGTCTTGCAATAAGTGACATGAAATCTTAAACCTGAGTGGCTACCGCAAGGTTTAGGAAGAGTAGCTCCAATCATGCAGCGAGCTCCTAGTGTTAAATACACTTTTCTGTGTTGTCCTCTAGGCTGAGCCTGTGTCCAAATGTGAGACTTGAACCCAGGACCCAGCTTGGAGGTAAGAGAGATTACTTCCATCCGGGAGCTCTACGTGTGCCATAAAAGACAAATGGTAAAGCTGAAATGAAAATAAAGTGAAGCACAGATCTGGCTGCTGAATGCCTTCGTTTTCAACAGCCATGCATCTTCACTAATCTTTTAAAAATTCTTTCTCCCCAGGAGCCTTGTCTGAAAACACTATTGCCACTTGTTGGTGTCTCCAGAGTGCTTTCTTCTGTGAACTCTGATGCTATGTATTGCAATGAGACATTTTGTTTCACTGATGTCACAGTAGGAGGCCCTCAGGAGATCCCACCTCTGCCAGGAGACTGTCAGAAACTGGAGGAATGTTTTGAAAAGATGAGCTGCTGTGCTTTTTGTTTGTTTGTTTGTTTGTTTTTGGGGGGGCTTGTGCTCAAAGTCCTTGGTTGGTATAGACACTCTGTGCATGAAAAGACTGGTTTTAACATGGGTGGTAGTCTTTAAGAAATACTTCACATCTTAATAGATGATCTGACCAGTTCCCCTGTGAAAGTGACACTTAAAGACTAACAGGTTTATTTACTGCATGAGGTTTTCTGGGATAAAATCCCATTTTTTCAGATGCTTTGAATGCTTTCTTTCACTGACTGTACAGGAGCTGGCAGACTTGTTTGCCTCAGGGCAGGGCATGCGTTGTGGGGGAGGTGCAGGACTTGGAGAGGGAGGGACCAGCTCCAGCCCCTCCTTTTCCTCTGCCTCCTCTCACCTTTTTACAGCTAACAAATGTTGCCACTTTTATTTGCAGGGATGATTTTTTTTTTATTTTTTTTTTTTTTTTTTGCAGTGTCCAGGTTTTCTGGTACTGTGTGGGAGGGAGTGGGGCCAGGGGAGGAGAGCTGGATGTGCTGGGCCTTGCCACTGGCTGGAGTGGCCACTGTGCTCTGGCAAGAGGTGGAGCAGAAAGTGGAATAGTGGCTGCCACTCTGGCCAGAGTGCCACTGGGCCTGCCTGCAGTGGGGAGGAAAGGAGCAGCCATGGTGCTATCGCCAAGATCCTGCTGGATCCATGTGGTGGAGAAGGGCAGAGCTGACTGGCTGGAAGTGGGGAGCAGCTGTGACAACCGTGCTCAAGGCTGCCAGCCAACTGCAGCTGGCAGGCTGCATGGAAGACTCAGGCTGGATGTATCCAGACTGTAGGCTGTTGTGTCCACCCCTGGGCTATAACCACAGTGAGCGTTTTGACTTTTGTAACATTATCTAACAAGCACATTGCCACTGTGACTTCAGATGTCTGCATGGCGCCACGGTCCTGACTACAGCTCTGTGATTTGTGGAAGGCTCAAATGTGTTGCACACTAGCTGCTCTCTGTAGACCCACCTGGTGCAAACAGAAATGTACGTCGTTTGCATTGATGTAATGCCATTTCAGATGGGACTAGATTAGCATGCACTAGATATCTTTTAGTTCACATTTGCTGGGTCTACACAGAGCAGTTACATTGCAACATCATACAGCATGCTAGAAATCATAACCCTGTGGTGCGGACGGCTGTACCACGTGAGGTGACCAGTTACCAAGTGTGAAGAATCATAATGGGGTGGGGAGAAATAGGTGCCTATATAAAAATAAAAAAGCCCCAAAATATCTGGACTGTCCATGTAAAATCAGAGCATCTAGTCACCCTGTAAACAAACCTTAAATCTTCAGCCATGAGTGTGTGACAAAGAGAGTGTCTGAAATAGCTGTTGTTCTTCGAGTGATTGCTTCTGTCCATTCCAAGTTAGGTGTGCATGTGCCATGTTTCTGGATCTCTAGAAACTTCCCCCCTTAGAGTACCATAGGGTCGGCTGTGAGCCCCCTGGAGCGGTGAAGCTGTGGCGCTCTATATAAGACAGAGCTGACCCTAGCCTCTCCAGTTCCTTCTTCAGTCACTGGAACAGCAGCTTGCCTTAGGCTAACTTTCCCCTCCTTCTTTAAGGGTGCTCAGGTACCTATTGATAGATTTATTTTTTGCATGAACTTTTGTGGGAGAAAATCCCACTTCATCATACGCTTTGAAGATGGGGAACTAGACTAACATGGCTACCCCTTTGGATGTTGATAGCTTGTCTTTATAGTTTACTAAAGTGGTTAACAGTTCTAGTGTGACAAGTTTCAAAGGGGTAACCCTGTTAGTCTAGTTCAACAAAACAAACGAGTCCTGTGGCACTTCTAAAGACTAACAAATTTATTTATCGCATGAGCTTCCGTGGGAGGAAATCCCGCTTTGTCAGACACTTTGAAGATGGGAGGAAATAAGTGCAGGGAAGTGTAAGTCATAGGATCAGGTCACACTGTAACAGCAAATCAAAGCGGTTGTTAAGATGCAAACACTTGGGAACAGCATAAAGAGGAAGATGAGATCAAATCAGGTGTTGTCATGAGGAAAAAAATCCGAAATCCTTATTTAGCCCGGAAACAGCACTGTCAAATTTGCATATCAATTTGAGTTCTGCAGTTTCTCTTTCAGGGGTGGCCAAACTTACGGAACCCAAGAGTCACACAAGTTGCTTATTAAACCTTCGCGACTTGCACCGAGGCATATAGCCATATACTTTTACCCCCTCCAAAATTAAGTTTAAAATTCATTGCACTCTTTAATTTTATTATAAAAAGAGGGCAAATATTGATCCTACTAATGTCAGATTCTAATAATTACTTAAGGTTACCATGAAAACGGCTTATACAGTAAAAACTTAGCTGTCGCTCAGTGTAGAAGCCTGCAGGCTAGTGGTGAGTATTTTAAAATCCTGACCATGCCACACTTCTCCCCACTGTCCTGACCCCCTCCCAAACCCCCAGGTCCTGATGCTGGCTCCCATGTGTTGTGGGGGAGTGGGTGCAGGGGACACGATTCCCACACTGCAAGAAGGAGTTCCAATTGAGAGGCAAGCGACCAAACCACAATTTTTTGGGTTAACTACTTTCTATGTGACTTTTATTGAGATAAATAAAATTACAAAAAGAAAGAAGAGGAAAAAAAGGTTAAATAAGAGGTTAATATTATCTAATTACTAATATTCCTATTACAAAAATTAAAACTTGCAGTTCCTATTAAATTACACTTATTAAAACTCATACAAACTGCGGTTTTAGAACTCTATTTCTTAAAGATCTTCTAAGTACAAATTAATTGCCCAATAAACAGAAAATAGAGCACAAATATCACTATAACATTTATCCTCATTTTTGTGCCTAACCCTGAATTAAACCCCCTAGTTCCAATCCTGATTGATATAATTTAATAGAGTGGGGTTTATGAGAGACAGAGAGAGAGCACACAATTTGTAGGCAAAAGAGCTTTGCTATTTACCACATACACACACTGAAATATTACACTAAAACATCATACACAGCCCAGGACAGCATGAACACCTTGCTTCTCCCCCTGGCTCTCCAGACACCATGGATCACTGCCCAGGCTGTTTGCGGCTAGGAGTTACAAGGGTCAGCTGGGGTGCCTGGCGGGGAACACGAATGGATTTATTCTTTCATCACACTTTTTTCACACAGCTGTTTCTTAATTCTGATTTGTGTTCAGAGCAGTGATAATACACACACATTCCTAAAAAGCATTTCCCAATTTAAATCCCAAATTTGACCAGATTATATTTACCACATTTGGATGTTATCTCCAGAGTGACAGACAGCAGACCTGTTTCTTTGAGAGAAAGATAGTAAGATGTGATAGAACAGCCCGGTGTTAAAACGGCTCAACCAATAGGCAGCCTCATGGCTCTTGCCTGTGACCTTCAAATCCAGAGCCCACCGGTCTGGTGCCTACCAACTGCCTGCTCCTCCTGCACTTGACTGGCCCAGTGTTAAAACGGCTCGACCAACAGGCAGCCTTGTGGCTCTTGCCTGCAGCCTTAAAATCCAGAGCCCACCATGACCAGCTGCAGTGGTCGGACACCCGTCACCCCCTTCAGAGCGCCTGAGGGCTACTTCCCACTCCAGGGTGAACAGGTGAAAATTAAAGACTTAATAAAAGAATTCAAAAAGAAAAAGATCTGCCAAAAAGAGTGGAAAAAACTGCACACTCCCTTGGTGATCAGTCAAGGGGTTTAACACTCTTCCTTGTGAAGAGTGGGGAGATGCCTAGGGGGTGGCCAGATCCCCTGGCAACACGACAGGCTGCTGACCTATCGCTTCTCCAGCGTGCCTAAGCCAGAATCCTGGCTTTATGCCTTGGACCCCCGAAAATTAGCATATCGCTTGTTGTCATAGAAACTTACTGACACTGGTCTGGTCAGTAGAGGAACTCATAAGTCTTTCAGCTGTAACTCATAAGTTTTGCAGCTGTAACTCAAGTTTTACAACTGTAAGGTATAGTTTATTTTATCACCTTCTTCAGGTCTGGTCCCACTCAGCTTGGATACTGACAATAACTCTTCTTGAAGGCAGTTACTCCCTGCTGTCAAGAGATAACACTATCTAATTGTAGAGGCCTAACAGGCCACATTCCATAAGGCAAGCTGAAGTTTGGCCACAGCAAAAGAAAACACAAAGAGGGGTGGAAAAATCCACCTCTCACACCATGGGCTGACCTCCCTGTGGCCAGGGCCCCGTTACCTGGCCACTCCGGGGGCTACACACAGGCTGCCCCCTCGCTTCCCACCCCGAGCATACTCTAAGCATGCTCAGGGTGGGAGTTTTAAAATTCCTAGACTGCAGCTGCTTTCCTAAATTTATTTGCTGACATTCTTCTGCGAGCCGCACTTTTTCATTCAAGAGCCACGTGTGGCTTCCGAGCCGCCTGTTCTCTTCGAAGCCTTGAGTTGCTGCTCATTTGCCTGAGCACAGCTATTAGCATATCAGCAATGGCATGATCAGGAAGATTGAAGTGCTCACCTACTGTTTTTTGAATGTTGTGATTTCTGATGTCAGATTCGTGCCCATTCTTTTGCGCAGAGGCTGTCCTGTTTGTCCAGTATGTAGGGCAGAGGGGCATTTCAGGCACATGATGACATAAATCACATTGGTAGATGAACAGCTACCCTCCACACTGGAGACCTTTGAGGTGGCACAGGACCTAATTGAACAGATTGCTGCACCCACCCATGAGCCTTCACCAGCCCCCATGGCCACATGGCCTAAGATGCTGTCAAGAAGCAAACCAACTTAAATTTGCCAAGTTCCAAAGGGGCAGCCGTGTTAGTCTAGTAAAGCAAAAAAAGCAAGGAATCTTGTGGCACTTAAAGACTAACAGAGTTATTTAATGCATGAGCATTCATGGGAGAAAATCCCACTTTGTCAGATGCTTTGAAGAGGATCCTGCGATCCTTAGCAGATATGCTTTTAACTTGTGGGTGGCCTTGGACAAGTTCATGGAGTTCCTGCCATCGAGCTCTAGAACAGAGTTCTCAGCCATGACCAAGGAGGGCGAAGTGGTCTCAAAAACTCTCCTTCAGTCAGCCCTTAATGTGGCAGATGCAGCAACTAGAACCACGGTGTGGGTGTCAGTATGAGGAGGAACTCATGGCTTCAAGCCTCCAGATTGCACCAAGAGGTCCAATCAACAATACAGGACCTCTCCTTAGAGAGCCTTGAGTTATTCTCCGCACAAACGGACTCTAAGCTACAAATGTTGAAAGACTTTAGGGCAATACTGAAGTCCCTGGGCCCACACAAAAGTGCAGGCATCATCGACTTGGAATGGACAGGAGCAATCTCTCAAAGAATCAAAAATAGTTACTTACCTGTAACTTGTGTTCTTTGAGATGTTTTGCTCCTGGCCATTCCAACACCTGCCCTCCTATTCCTCTTTGGAATTGTAGGCAAGAAGGAACTGGGGAGGGTAGTGTTGGCTGTGCCTTATATAGAGCACCACAGCAGTGGCACTGCAGGGGGCTCCACAGCCAACCATACAGGGTTGTGTAGGGGAAAAGTTTCTGGTGATCCGTTCATGTGGTGCGTGCACACCTAATTTGGTATAACCAAGAGCATCTCAAAGAACACGAGGTACAGGTAAATAACTCAAAAAAACCAAGGAGTCTTGTGGCACTTAAAGACTAACAGATTTATTTATTTATCGCCCAAGCTTTCATGAGAAAAAAATCCCACTTTGTCAGATGCTTTGAAGAGGGGGAACTAGCAGAATGGGATGAAAATAAATGCAGGGGAGTGTAAGACATGGGATCAGGCCATACTGCAACAGCAAATCAGAGCATTTATAAGGATTCAGACTCTAGGACACAGCACATAGAGGGAGGGTGAAGTCAAATTACCTGTTATAATGTGAAAAGAATCCATAGTCACAATTCAGCCCTGCTTTCACATATTAGTTTGATTTTGGCTGTTTCTCTTTGAAGTGTTGATGTCCCATTGATTTTCTTGAGGACCATCATTAACAAATCATCAATGGAGTGATTAGGAAGATGGAAGTGCTCAGCAACTGTGGTTTTTTTTGGTGGGGGGGGGTTGTCTTGTGATTTCTGATGTCAGTTTTGTGCCCATTTATTCTTCTGCGTAGGGACTGTCCTGTTTATCCAATGTATAAGATGTGAGGGCATTTCTGGCACGTGATGGCATAAATCACATTAGTGGATGAGTTGGTGAATGACCCTTTGGTGGAGTAGCTGGCTTGATTAGGTCCTACGAATGGTGTCTTCTGTGCAGATAAGTGGACAAAGTTGGCAGCGTGGTTTGTTGTAGGGATATGTGCCTGCTTTAATGTTTCTGTTGTTAGGTCTGTGGTTGCTGGTAAGTATCTGTTTAAGGTTTGGGGGTTGTCTTTAGGCAAGGAGAGGTCTGTCTCACAAGGCCAGACAGAGTGAGCTGTCATCTTTTAAATAGGCTGTAGGTCCTTAATGATTTGTTGTAGAGGTCTGACTTGAGGATTGGAGGTGGTGACCAGTGGTGTTCTATTGTTTTCTTTTTTGGGCCTTTCCTGTAGTAGTGGACTGTGGGGTATCTGTCTGGCTCTGTCAATCTGTTTCTTTACTTCTCCAGATGGCTACTGTAGTTTTAGGAAAGCATGACAGAGATCCAGAAGATGTCTGTCTCTGCCTGAGGGATCAGAGCAAATGTGGTTATATCTTAGAGCTTGGCAGTAAACAATGGATCGTGTGGTGTGTTTAGGATTTTGTGTATTGCTCATTTCAGTGTGACATTGGGTTACAGGTACAAGTGGCCTGTAAGAATGCCAGCTCTCATGATAATGAATTGCTAGTGTGTATAGCAGTCATCTTTTAAAGACAGACTCTCCTTTGGGAGAGAGGGGTACTAATGTGACGACTTCTGGTTGCAGTACAGTTTGTTCCTTTAGTTTTAGTGGTTTCTCTTTTTAAAAAACAGCAAGCAGTTGTGTGGCACTTTAAGATTAACAGATTTATTTTTTGCATGAGCTTTCGTGGGAGAAGATCCCACTTCCTCAGATGCTTCGAAGATGGGTGAACTTACAGAAAGGAATTCTCTTTTTAAAGCCAGGCATTTTCTTTAAGTAACTCTTAAACCAGATCAGCAGTTTATCATTTCTGGAATGTAATTGCCCAAAGATCTCAGCACAGAGGCACCCAATTCTTCCCATCCCTGGGGAGAACTTTGGGTTTTTCTTACCTAATTTTCCAGCTGGGTTAACTGAGGAGCAGAAAGGTCAGTGAACCTGTCAGAGGTCACAGAGTGAGTCACTGGCTGAGCCAGCATTAGAGCCCAGGTTAAACAGCTTAACCAATGAAAAATATGTTCTGTAAAATAACTTCTAATTGAGCTGACTTTTTACCTACCAAATTCCATTCCAGTGCGCTTTATAAATAGCTGATTTACCTAGCTCTCTCTGGGAGTTGCAATGAAAAGATCCGAATCCCAATCTGTTGCTGTAGCCAAGCAAAAATTGTACAGTAAAAGGCTTGCTCATACTAGAAAAACAGGGTGATTTTAAAAAATAAGGTGGTGTTTGAAATCTAGCAAGTGCAAGTACACTCTGATCTAACTATTTGTTCTAAATGTGCTCAGTGGAAAGCTGGTGTAGGAAAGATGGGGCAGTGGGAACTTTTCCCCTTACAGATGCAGCTGCAGGATTAGGATGTTGCAAGGGAGCTGGGCACTGTGAATAGAACTGGGCCCAGTTCACTTGTATTAGAGCAGATGAGCCCAATTCAGCTACTTAAAGGGGCTGGGCTACACCCAAACCTGTGAAGGACTGCCAGAGGGTAGGCAATGAGGAGGTGGTGAAAGAGTGTAATTGGGAGAGGCAGTGTCATGGATGGGGAGGCAGGGCAGCACCAAGCCAACTCTACTCAACTCCTGTGTTGGGTCTCTGTCAAGGGGCTAGGTGATCTGAGAAGCAGCCCTGGGGTTACTGTTCCAGGAAGGAAACAGCAGAGCTTAGAACTGGGAAGGAAACTACAAGGAAGCAGGCGCTCTAGAGAGAACCTTGGGAGGGATGGTCCTGAACCTTGGGACAAAGAGTGAGTTCAAAAGCTGTTTCTTGCCTGTATTTAAGTGACTAATCCTTCTTAAAAGAGACTGATCTTGGCAGCAAGTGTTTGGAGCTGGGGAGAAGTCCTGTCCCGTGATAGGCAGAAATATCAATTATGGGCTCTAACTTCAGGTCCCTATTTTTGTTATTTTGGTTGAAGTGCTTATCTCCACAAACAGTGAAATAATAGGGGTGCTGTGCACAGTCATTGGGAAGGACAAACTAATAAAAAAAACTTTGGATGATACTCGGAGATATCTTAGAAAGATTCTTCTATAAATGCTTAAAGTGTCTGGGCCTATATTTGAAAAACTAGTGCAGGGAGATGGAAAATAATTCAAACAAATCTTTTGTGTGTGTGTGTGTGTGTGTGTGTGTGTGTGTGTGTTTTGAAACATTTATCCAAAATAAAAAGATAATGCTTATCAACACTTTTGGTTTACTGAAAATTGGGATGTGGGTAAATGAAAAATGTTGATAGATAAAAAGTTCATGGGAGGGAAACCTTATTTTTCCCCCCCAAGAAATTAAGCCAATTTTGTGCAGTATTGACAATTTTTCACACAATTTTTATTGGAAAAAAACCATTTTTCAACAAAATCCTTTTCATTCAAAACCTGTTCATCAGCTCTACTTAAAGTTTAAATGGTATCGGTATCATTTGATAGGAGACTTGAAGTACTCTGACTAGCTAAATATCTTTCAGCAACCGCAGTAGATCCAATAAAAGCTATTACTTCACCTACTTTGTCTCTGACTGATACCAAATCTATTTATAACTTTTAAGAATTTTTATGGGAAGTGATGTTCCTTGTTATAGATATATGAAATAATTATTAATAGGTGAAGAATATGAAATACAGTAGTTTTCAGGTTAAGATATATTGAACCATTTAATACTAGAGAGTTGCATACATTCTTACTTTTTCTAGGCAGTGCTCAACAGAAACACCAGGGGCGTTCCTCCTTTCTCCCTCACAAGCTTCCTGTGTGCTTACTATCTCCATCCTCTTTATATTGAGGACTTGCTGCACCCCTCAACTCCCTCACTGATGCCAGGGGCTCTGTGTGACCTCCAAATTTCCCCTTCTCCCTATTTCACCTTCCTTCTTTCCTACTAGGTTCTACCACTCTCTCCACTCATTCATCCCATCACACAGAGCCTTTTCTCGTCTTCTCTACCATACCAGAACCTCTGTGTGCCCCCCATTTCCCTTTCTCCCCATGCCAGGGGCTCCATGAGTGCACCCTCCATCCATCACATTTCTTATTTCTTTTTCTCTCCATTGAGACATGGGCAGAGCTAAAATGTAGGGTATTATAATAGTATTATTTTGTGGGAAAGTGTTAATGGCTGCCAGTGACCATTTCTTTGAGCTGTAGACAGGAGGTGACTGAAGCTGCTGGCTACCCAGATGCCAGGGCTCGATTTCCACCTTTTTTTTTTCCTCCTGGTTTATTTTCTTCACTAAAATCAAGAGGGTTGTGCCCACTGGTGCTAAGAACATTCCCAGAAATTTTGGAATTAATGGCTGTCATTCAAAAGTTACCACATTACAGTCAGCTAGAGAAATATTGATATGTTGTACTGTCCCGAGAGTCAGGCTTGCAGAGTTATGTTCTTTAGCACCAAGGTGGATCACAAACATTCTGCCTGTGAGTGGGTAGTTTTCCTCAGCTCACGATGGCTCTTATTACCAGGGAAAAGTGATTCTTGTTTTGTGGCTTTTACAGTATATTTCTCAAACTTAAGCCATCATCCCAATCAGGAGTGAAGTCTGAGGAAGTAGTGGCCAGTACTAGTGTAGATTCCTGAAAAGACAGTAAAGCAGGAGGGGTGGCTCAATCTGGTCAAAAAAGAAGAGGCCCCCCCCCCCCCAACCCAGAAAAAAAGTCGTTCACTGTTTTGTTTGATTTTCATCAAAATTTCAGATAGCTCCACTTGCTAATTCTCATCTATAGACTGTAAGTGTTTCCATAGGAAGGCAGTAAGCATTGTTTGCCTCATTTTACAGGTGTGGAAACCGCAGCACAGAGTAGTTACACAGCTTGCCCAATGTCACACAAGGAGATGCAGGAATAGAACCCACGTCTCCTGAATCCCAGTCTGGGGTTCCCATAAATCAAACTGCCTCCTTGGTTCTACAGATCAGTAAACTGAGGAATGAGCCGGTTGACTTGATCTGTAGCACAACTGAAAACAGAGACTAGGACCTCTGATTTCAAATCTTTGCTCTGTTGTTTATAATAGAGTAATGCCCAAAAGCCCCAAGACTGTAATCCATCCCCACTCCTGTCTTCAGTTTCTACTCAGCAGGAGCTCTGCTAACATTGATCTAGGGAAAAATCTGGATTAGAAGCTGGCTTTGATTTTTGTCGGGCTACTTTACAGCCCCCTTGTGCAGTTGCTTAACACTTCCTTTGAAGTGTCTGGTACTAGCCAGTGACAGAGACAGGAGCCTAGCTTATCTGATATGGCAGGTCCTGGATATCCCTAAGAGCCAACTGCAATTTACTCTCTCCTTTTGGCTTTTAGAGTGTGATAAATGGCAACTCACTAGCCTTCCATTGTTAACCTTTAGCATGAGTCTTTCTCCAGAGCAAATGGGGAAAATCAGAAGGGAAGCAAGTCTGTAATAAAGAAAGCCAAGCCTGACTAGAGTGACATACCACTGGCTTTTGAAGCTGTCCCACTGGTGGTCTGCAAAATTTAATAACTTGGTAATCCAGTAGAATAAACACTGTGTGAAAATGTCTCCTCACCCTGGTATTTGATAATCACAGAATGCGAGAACCAGGTGGGTAATTTCAGTCCACACGAAAGTGGATCGAATCTTTTACAAATAAGGACACACAGCTTTGTTTGCTGGTTGCCTCCCAGACTTGCATTCATTCCACTTTCTGGTACTATTTGCTCAGTGTTTGCTTTGAAGAAGTCATTAGTCCCTCTGAAAGTCGCAACATTTCTTGAGTCAAGAAATCAAGGCATTACTCAGTACAGACCTACAGACATCATGCCAGTGAGAACGGCCTTCTCCATCAATCCATGGCAGAGGTGTTTGTGGCTGTCATTTGATCAGAGTTGATATGAAAGTTGCACAGGAAAACATAAATAGAACTTTCTTTACTTCAACTCTGAACCTCATAATTTTCTCTGTGGCCCAATCTTTCTGCTGTTCTTCACCTGCAGTGCAGCCTGCCTCATTTGTACCAGATTCTCCTTGCGGCAACCGCTCTCTGTCCTATTCCTTCCCCTCAGGCATCATCCTACTTGATGTACCCTTCCTCTAAGACAGTGGATCTGCCCATTTCATCTTAGCCAGCCTTGTATTTCAGCTGTGGCTAGGCCAAACCACTGATCCTGTCCTTTATTGCTCTAGCTTTCTGGGAACAGGCATTTCCTTAGGGCTTCCTCAGTGCATCTTATGTCTCTGTCATCAAGGAAGCGAGGCAGCGGTTAGAATGCCTAAGACTGTGCAAAAGGCAAGGACAGGCAGAGGACAGCTGCCCTTGGGCATGGATGCAGCAATGAAAGATGGATGGCTTCAGGGGTTGAGGAGATGGGGCAATTGGCCAAGGGGGAACCAGACAAAAAAGGCAGCTGGGTAGAGGACGGGGTGGATGTGGGTGGGTCTGAACGAGTTGACCTGGAAAGTGGTATTATCGATATGAACCAGGGAGGGGAGCAGCAGCATTTAGAGAGAATGTGACAGCATAGGCTGGTGTATGTATTTGCTATTAACATGGTAGCTCTGGAGTGTCTTAGGGCTGACAGCACTGTTTGTTCTCCATTGGAGCTGGGGCTTCCCCCTTCTCCAGTGATGTAAAAAAGCTCCCATATCTAGTCTTGAAGGGTGAGTTAAACTTGCTCTTTTGGGAAGGGCAGGGTTTGAGGAATGAAGCAGCAAGATCTGGCAGTTGGTGCAACTTCTTCATTCTTCTGCTTTGATTCTTGTATGCCAATGAAATATATATTTACTGGGCAGAGCATGGGAGCCTAGAATCCATAATACTGGGGCAGTGGGGGGGAGGAAGGAATTGCCTGGAGCAACTCAAGCCTGCAGCTCCGGTGCCAGGGAAACTTTGTCACATGGAGTCCCATGCTCAGAACAAGCATGCTGATGTGCAAGATTTAAGGAGCATGAGGCAGGGTTGTGCCACAAAATGTAGGGCACTTAGCATACCCTCAGTCAGGCAGATTACAGCTGTCTTCCTCATGGAGGTGGAGCAGACACTATTAGTCATGCAACATATTTGCTTCAAGCAACATGGAGTGTTCCACACTGGAATCTGTTGCCTCTGTGGGTTTCCCTCCATATTAAGAGAGGAGCCGGGAGCGAACCTGAAGAAACCTAAGAGACTTTTGTCTTGTGGGGTGCACTTTGGCCAGCTGCTACATGAGAGCATAGAACTTTTATCTCACCTTGTGGCTCTGGTCCTCTCCGGCACCTGTCACTCTGATTTGTGCACCTATTAATTAAAGTAAAAGCCTTCCTGAAAGCCTTCCCACTTTACTCGCGACCATACTAATGGGGAAACTCTATCTTCTCATGGCACCACTAATGAAAGTTTACAGACCCCTCCACAGCCATGAGACCAGAATGAAATAGTATCAAAGCACCAGGCTGAAATAAGAGACTTTCCCACTGGCTGGTATTTTACAGCCCAATGACCAATTTCTAAATGGTACGTGCTAATTATTTCTGAATTCTTTTGTGTACAGCTAATGAAGGCCTAAAGGAACATTTTAATCATTATAAACACCTTAGGCTGCAGAGATATAATTGAGGCGACAGGCACAATTAGCCATCCATAATTCCGCAAAGCAGTTGATTAAAGTCTCTTTATCCATCATACTGAGATCAGAAGATCACATATTTGGGAAATATAAAATGAATTAGGGCCTCAGTCCCAAGGAGGCATTCCCACTTAGTATTAATACTCAGGTATGCTTTTCTTGAGACCATGGTTACAAGCAACTAGGAATCAAGACAAAGCAGCCAGACATCACCTGAGCCAAAATGACACTGTTTGGAGGTGGGGGCGGGAGGGGTGTCTATTGTGACATGCAGGGAGTAATGCGTTCCTCTGAACAGTCTGTTAGCTGAGTACATGCCCCAGCATTTCAAATTAGAACATGAAGGCAAAACTATTAAACAACCAGTTTCTTTCCTTTCCAACCTAATTGCATGAATTAGAGACCAGGCTGAATACGCTTTGCCCACTTCTAATTTGTGTGTGCTTATTGCTCACATAGCGACCATTCTGTGGCAGTGAGATCAGGGTCTGGGGGGCCTGATGGGGAGCACATCCCAAATATGTAGCCCAGCTCCATGGACATTCCCCTATGCTGTCAGAAGGGTGTTGAGAAACTGAATGAGGTGGGGAGCTGGTGCATTCATCACAATTTGAATCCATTGGCTGTTGCCCCTTGCAAAGTTGGGAATATGAGCAGCAACCTGTGTGTTGATGCAGTAACAGCCACAGAGAACCTGGCATTGCCTGCTTGGCTGTCCTGGGTATAGGATTTGGTCATTGTTGCTCACGACAGGTTTTAAGTTATCAGCCATGGAGCCTGAGTCTTAAGATACATCAGAGAGACATCAGTGCCCTCTGCCCCACTGACGTGCCTTCCCCTGGAAAAAAGGGGCCAGCCCTGAGGCATGAGCGACTAGTTGATTCTTCATGACTAGTCAGGCCTTGGCCTCTGCTGAGTGCCAGTGAGGGTCTTATAAAGCTGTTATGTGCACTGCAAATGGCTTCCTAAGCACAGCTTTTGACAGTCCCCCATCCCACCATTCAACCTATTAAAGCAGGCTGTGATGAGTTGGTTGGCAGCTCTGGGAATGAATTCTGGTGAATGCTATGAAAATGTTGTAAAGAGGAATGTTCCTGAGAGATGGAATCCACCCTTTGCTGACAAGGGCTTTGTTGCATCCCTCTCAGCCCAGATTGGAGGGAGGGGAGCAGTCAGGATTTGTCACTCGCAATAGGGGTAAGCTGAAACCTACTTAGCAGAACCAGTTTTCTGGTACCTCTCTGCAGTGGACTGGGGTTTGGAGACTGGAAAATCCCTAGACATGCAACAAAGAATCCAAGGTGTTGATGCTAGCCTTGAATAGCCACTGTAGCTGGGTGGATCAGGGAGAGATTTGCTAGTTCACAGGGGAAGCTTTGGGCAGGAGAGAGCCAGGAAGGCTTTTAATGCCAGGGGGATCCTGTTTAACTGTGGACTAGCCTATGGTAGGTCAGAGATGGCACTACGTTTCTGAAGAGAAACCCTGAGTTGTAGGGGAAGGATCCTAGATATCCCAGAGGGCATTGCCTAAACCCAATAAACTCTCCAGAGTGGTGAGGGATCAGAAAACTGAGGCAGGGGAGAAGACTATCATTTTGTGTAGATTTGTGCATCTCTTGTGCTTTAAAGTAAAGACCAGAGGTGTTTAAAATCCTTGTCGTTCAACAGAGGAGAAGTAATAATGCACATAGGCCCTGATTTAACAGAGCATTTAGGAACATGTTTAAAGGTAAGCACGTGACTTGCTAAACTGGTAAGCATGTGACTTGCTGCCTGTAAAGGTGGACAAAAAAATTCTGTGGATGAAGACTCTCTCCACAGATGTCCATGAGCTGTGGATCAGGCCTGTGTTGTTTTCTAATCAGTAGGCATCTAGTTTGGCTGGCACAGAGAACAGTTTGACTAAAAAGAAAACAAAAAAAATTGACCCTGGTTTTCCCCTAAAGCCCATTGCTTTGTTGTTCTTCACATACACCTTGCTGCAGAATCTAACCCAGCTTTGCCACTTGTTTTGCTCCGTTTTAAGGCTTTCCAGAGAGACGACCAATTAAATGAACCATTGAGAAATGACTGACTACAACTTGCCTCAGTTAATTGGTTCACATTCTCCTGAATCTGGTTTCCCACCCTTCCCCCCAAGGTCTGTGATGTGGGTTGAAAGTGCTGAGCCCCTCACTCCTTTAATTTTAATGTTCACAGCTGAAGCAGGGAATAAGCCATTTGAAGGCGTATGTGTTGCCCAGACTCCCCCTCTACAGCAGTGTGAGCGGAGTTACCTTCCCAAGACTCTGGTAATCCAGCCTGATTTGTTTGTCAAATAGATCTGTCCACTGTGAGACCATTAAACCCAGCCTCCTTTCCTTTCAGAGATGGAAGAATTGGCAAAAGAGAGCATTGGCTTGTTAGCCAAGCCTACTGTGGCATCGGGTAGCCCAAACTTATCCTCTGCTGGGGCTGTCTTTATTATGTTGAAATCTTCTCTTGGAGCAGGACTTCTTAATTTCCCATGGGCTTTCAATAAGGCTGGAGGGATCACTACTGCCCTTCTTGTGGAACTGGTAAGTGACAAGTGAACATCCCAGGACATTCTGTATGGTGGGGCAGTTTCTGCTTTAGTGGCTAAACAAAATCATGTACCTTAATCTTTGGCTAGTGGAAACAAATGGTTTCCTGTATTTCCCCCTTGCTTTTCCCACACTCCCTGTCCCCCTCCGGTCCTATAAAGCAGTATTTCCTTTAGTGGACTGGAAACACCTAATTACTATAGGTAGAATGTTTGATGAAAACATTTTTGAAAAAGCTGGTGGCAGTGGCGAGAGACTTAAAATGCTTCAAAATGTCCATGTGCCTAGAAGCTTTGCTGTGGTTGGGGCACTAAATTGCTCCTTCCCTGTCCCCACTGAACCTCCCTGACAAGGAGGGGTTGGGGTGGGTCACAGAGCACCTGCACCGTGTCTGAAGAGCACCAGTGTTAGAGGGAGCGCCGACTGAGAAACCCTGCTATAAAGGGTCTCTTTTCTGGGAGACTGGCCTGCCCCACTCACCACCCCCCCATGCTCCACATCTTATCTTTGTTGAAGAGAGAAGAAGAATAAAGAGAGCTGTGGCACTAGCTAGTGACTGTTGAAAAAAGGTGGAGAAAGGAAGTGGGTTCAAATTGTATCTGGCTGGAGGTGGCTCAGTGACTTACTCTGTAGTCAGGGAAGCAGTGAGGGGACCAGAAGTTAAAATAGTTCATAGCCAGCTAGTACATGTTGGAGATTGTGTCAATGTGTAAAGGAGACTAATACTGTGCTGATCACCCTGCATGTGTACCCTACACCTCTTCCCTTCATGCACTGATCTCCTTTAGACCCCAGTGCAGCAAATACACAAGAGCATGCTCCAAACTAAGCATGGGGATGTTGGTGGAGTTGGGGCTTTAGATGGCAAACTTTACTGGTAAGGTGCCATGTCGTCCTATAGCAGGCATGGCCAAACTGTGGCTCGGAAGCCACGTGTGGCTCTTGAATGAAAAAGTGTGGCTCACGGAAGAATGTCAGCAAATCAGTTTAGTAGGTAAAAGTATATGGCTATATGCCTCAGTGAGGCTCTTGAAGGTTTAATAATCAACTTGTGTGGCTCTTGAGTTCCATAAGTTTGGCCACCCCTGTCCTATAGCATCAAGCAACAGGGGTGCCAATTCCAGCTGGGAGCTAGAGCCTTTAGCTGCCACCTCAGTGCCAGCAATAATTTTCAGATCTTTGGAATATTAGGGAAGGTTTTGTGTGTTAAAATGTGCTCCAGTCATTTTCTGGCTCAACTGGCTTTCCTTTTTGTATGAGTTAGGTTCCATACTGGGTGTCTGTTGTTAATGCAGCATGATCCTGGGAATCTTGCAGTTTCTTTTAGTTTTAAATGTGAGTGTTTAGTAGGCTGAGCACAGCTGTTACATGGTGGTGACGTGGATAACTCGGGTTGGTTACGAGTGGCGGGTGATAACTGAATTACACGGACCCAACTACAGGCAAGCTCACACAGGACTAGTTGTGCAGTTAGGCTCCTACAGGTATGCTGAATCAAAGAGTGGAGCTGGGTATCTTTATGTGACCCTGTTGTTGAGGACATACATGGTGTATGTATTTGGGGCCCTACAGGATTTGATGGGCTTAGTGGGGAGCACAAGGGCATGGCTTTGGGTATAAATCCAGCGCCAAAGAGACATATCTTGCATTCTAGAGAAAAGGTTGGTCTTGGGTATAAGACAGGAAGCTGAGTGATTTTCCAGCTCCGCAACAGACTCCCTCCATGACCTTAAGCAAATTACATAGGGTTTGTCTATATGACACTACAGTACTGACTATGGGATGTGACAGAGATTGCTCTGATCACACCAGGTAGACCCTGCTGGTGCTAGCTAAAAGATGTTTGGTGTGTGTTAACGTGCTGTGTTTGCAATGGGACTGCATCTATGCGTACCAGGTACCTTTCCATTTGCACCAGGAGGATCCACACAGGAGCAGTTAGTGTTCTAATACATCATGCTCTACAGTTCATGCCTCCATAGTCTGGACTGCAGCATCATGTCAACAAACCCTTGGCCTCTCTTTGCCTGAGCTGCCCTTCTGTAAAATGGAGTTTGTTATACTCCCTTTGTCTTGTCGTCCCAGTCCTGCCTGAGGCAAGGAGTGACTATTATTATGGAACAGCTCTGCCTGGCTCTGACCACAGCAGGGGAAGAGGCACCCAGCCCGGCTTCAGCTTCGGTAGGGAAAGGGACCCCCACCCGGCTGTGGCTGCAGCAGGGGAAGGAGTTCTCCCCCGACTCTCTGGCCGCGGTGGGGTAGGGAACCCCCCACCTGGCTCTGGTTATTGGCAGAGGGGGATGGGTGGGCCCTGGATCGGGGCCCAGGTGTGTGTGTGGGGGGGCTGCCTTTGGGGCTGCTTGCCGGGGGGGCGATATCACTAGTTACGGCCCTGGTCCCTCCTATTCTCTGCCTGTAGTGCACAATAGTTTAGTTTCCTGAGGACTGTTTGAGGTCTCTCTGTAATTTCTATAATCTTGTTTTCTGTGTAATTCCCTACAGGAAATAGATATTATGCACCTAATTTTATCTGGCTAAAACAAGGCAAAATTTTTCAAGGGCCCCCCCCCCCAAATGCCGATTCAGGTCAACTGAAGCATTTTGTATTGCTTTAGGCAATAGTTTAGGTGGGTTTTTGGGATGGGGGATGGGTTGGGGAGGAAATGTCTAAACAGTTAGCTTTGATATATCCAAAATGAACTGTTTCAATTTGCAAAGCTAGATTCACAAGGGGACTTACTGAGAATTATGTTACTCTGTGAATAGCCTCTCTAAAATGGCATATTTTTAGAGATTTACTATTGATTAATTAAAGTGTGCAATTAATTTGGCTAATATTTGTATCTTTTGTCCAGTAAACTTTTCCATCATTCAACCAGCTTGATAGATGGTTGAACCATATTTGTCAAATTGTCATGACTTTTTCATAGTTAATTTAGTTGTGAATGATTTTTTTCTTCACTCTTCGAATAACTCTGGATTTAATCTTCAACCAAGTGCTCAGAATTGAGACCCCCCTATCAACTGGACACAATTATTATGGGGCAAATATTACATAAAAAAGAAACTTCACTGAATGTATTTGACTATCTTGTGAAGAAATTAAAAGTTTTGTAAAAATTGCTAAAATATATATGAGCATAAAAGCAATTAACAAAGCTAATCGGGGTGGCAATTAAGGTGTACACCTAACTTTAATTAAATACTTTCATATTAAGAAGAAATTATTCTTATGATATAAATAATAAACATGGCTCATGAGCACTCAGTAAAATTCAGTTTATATGTTACCAGAAGTTCATTAACCTTTGAGAGGAAAAATAATCTGGTAAATCTCTGACATAGATTTTAATCCGCAACATTTTTCAGTTTATTTTACTTTATTATAATAAAGATTTGAGCTATATAATTTTCCTTCCATCAAAGATATTAAAGATTTTTTTTATCATTAAAACTCAATGGTTTAGGGAAAAATAATTCATAATTTAAATTTTGGTAGCAACAGGCATGACCAAACTTGTGTGCATGGGTAATTCCTAGAGGTAGGATTGATGCAACTAACCCTTGCTGGAATTCACCTTTTCTGGGTGCTGCGCATTAGAATTTGTAATGAATAAGAACTACATTAGACGTGTGGTAGGTGATGTGGTTAACCACGGGGACTATGATGGCACCATCCCATGGAAATCTATGGATATGCTGTAGGCAGGTAAGACCTCTCTATTGGATAATTTAAAAATATTTGGTTGCACTACAGATAATCTTGATATGTAAGAGAGTTTCTTATTCTGGTGATGAGTTTCTTAATTGGAAAAGCTTCAGTTATCCACTGACTCCAAAGCCATGTTTTTCTGCCAAGCTTGATTAAGCTAACATTGAATTCTCAGCACAATAATCACCTTCTCCTTCAGGGATTCTTCATGTCTATTGTTTCCAACCAGTAATGTCAACAATTTTTTCCCCATATTTGCTTAAACACCCATAGAAGTTAGTGGAAAGACTCCTTTTGGCTGAATGGGCTTTGGGGTTGGGTCGTGCATCAGGATAAAATACATTTAAGAGAATAGGGAAGTCTTCAAAATGAAAATGCAGGATTTAAGAACTCTGAAATGAGCAAGTTCATGATATAAACATATTGACCTAAATAATCAATTAAAGGTTGGTAGAAGTGTACTAAGTTACAAAAACTCTCTGGCATAGTGGGTTTGGCAAGGGGGGAAAAAAAACAAACAAAAAAAAATAACCTAAGAGTAGTAATGAGTTAGGAAACTATGCTGCTTTGGGGTTTTATTTTTTTAACATTTCTGTCCCTTTTTTATAGTCTTCTTTTCTAAAGCATGCATGCACCTGTCTGCGTGTGCACACACGTTACATTTCCATATTGATTTTATGGAAGAGCACAGTAAAACAACAAGTGAGAGCACAGGTGGTGGCTCCTCATGCCAGACTGCAATGACTCTGAAAACCAAAAGGCCACTATTTTTCTCTAAATGTGGGAGAGTGTGATGGAAATTGAAAGGTGTGGTATGCACCCTAAAACCAAAGCATCAATATTTTATAGATGCACACAGCATGTGGATAATACTGAGGTGATGCTGTGAGAGGGCTTTTTGACAGAAAAATTTGCTAACCCTTGATTTTTACCACGAAACGATCATTTGTTTTTAGTCGGTCTTGGCCTCTAGTGCAAAAAAGCACAATGTACTGGTCCTTCAGAATAGCATTGTCCATAGGTGGTCTTAGTTATGGGGCAGCCTGGACATTTGTCCAGGGCCCCATGCCTACAGGAGCAGGGGTGGCGTGGCCAGGAGGCAGGTGGTGGGGTTCAGTGGCGATGCTGGCTGTGAGGCTAGAGGATAGCGGGGGATGCAGCAGTGAGGCTTTGGGGTTGGTGGGGGGGGCAGTGGTGAGGCTGGTGGCAAGGCGGGGAGAGTCAAGGATGGGGCTCCCCATGCAATATAGGGGTTCCTCATCCTTGACTTTTGCCCAGGGCCCCCGATTCACTAAGACTGCCCCTGACATTGGCAAATAGCCTGTTATCTACTATGGCACAAGTTCCACAGCAAACTAAATAAGAGATGCCAAACCTAAAGACTTTCATTACATTTGCACAGGCAATGCACTGAAGCCTGGATAGGTTATATTAAATACCGTATTCTCTTTTGACCAGTATATGAACGCAGACTAACCAACTGCATTGGAAAAGACAGTGCATCCATTAAATAGGTGATTAAGTTGCTCTCTGCCACCTAGTACCAATTCTGTTCTGATTGTTTGAACTTGTCCTTCCAAAGGGTCTTTTTGTTCTATGCTGGTACAATGGGGTTCTGGTCTCTGACAAGGGCACCTCGGTTTATGGCAATACAAATAAGAAATTAGTGAGGCCCTTGGTATTGTTCTCTCCCTTCTCTATTTCAAAATGGTTCAGAGGCAAGTCACTTTACTGGAGCAAGAAGAAGGAATCAACCTCTTCTTATAAAACCCTGTGATGTATTTGTCTTGTGTATCGATAGCTTTTTGCTTATGTTACAAAACTGCCATGTAACTTCAAGGGTCTTCTGAGGAAAGACTTCCACAGCAAAACATGGACAGCTCCAATCATTACTCACTACACCAGGCTCTTTACTGGTGGTGAATTTTTGGTGACGGTCAACATAAGTAACACAAGCTATGCAGAGGACCTTGTGTAACACCCATCTACTTCCTAACTCCCCTTTAGTGCAGCGTCTTCATTCTACCGTACCAATGGAAAATGCATTCTCGTCAACACAGCACTATGCCACTTGAGGGAGTGGTTTTAGTAACTCAGTTTACTAATTGACTTAGCAGATCTTAATGGACTGCTGTAAGTCAATCTGGAAAGATTCAGCTCACGGTGGCCTTAAAGAATGACCGACGTATATGTAAACTCACTGCATTTTTCTTTCCTATGTCCTTGATCTTTGCAGGGCTCCTTAATATTCCTTATTAGCGGCCTAGTGATCCTGGGATATGCCTCCTCAATCAGCACTCAGTCCACGTACCAGGGCGTAGTCAGAGAAATTTGTGGGTCAGCCATCGGGAAGCTGTGCGAAATCTGCTTCATTTTAAATCTCTTCATGATTTCTGTAGCTTTTCTCAAAGTCGTGGGTGATCAGCTGGAAAAATGTAAGTGTCCCTGCTTTGGAAACTGACCTGGAACAGACTTCATTTGTAGACCCATTGAAGCAGAGGTGACCATCTGCGTGCAATCCAGTAGATCTTTAATACAAGGGTGAGCTACATATGGCCCATCTGAGCTTTTCATTAGGCTCTCTAGCTCAACCAGCAGTCTTCAGAAAGGGTGTGGAACAAGCTGTGCAACGCAATGGCGGTTACCCTCCCTCTGAGCCCCAAACCTTCCCACCCCCTCTCCCACCATGTGGGCCCAACAGCTCCCTGACTGGAGCCACTCCCAGCTCCAGCAGCACTACATACTGACTTCTCCTTCCTCACAAGCCCTGCCCGCTGTATGGCCTGCTGTGCAATTTCAATTTCAGATGTATCCCTCAGGCCAAAAAGTTTGTGCACCCCTGCTTGACACCCATCACAGTCTGCATCATTCAGTCTCTTGGCCTGCATGTGAAGTGCCCTAGGCACATCTCAAAAGTTCTGAATCAAACATGCTGGGCTTGATTTGGGGGGGGGGGTGCGGGTGGGAGATGCCCAACCTGGGACACCACAAAGCAGCCTGATTTTTGGAAAGTGCTGAGCACTTGTACTCTGAAAACTTGGTGCCTTAAAGGTGTTTCCAGGAAGACACCCCATATCACTAGTCACTTCTGGAAAATTAAGCTATTACTTTTTTGGTACAGAGACAATTTTGAGGGCGGCAGAACATTTCGGCGCACCCCGCTCTCTGTATTTGGTGAAGGGCCTCACATCACTTTCTTGTCTTGTAAAGAGTCATCATCTCCATTGTCAAGCCCTCCCAGTCTTTTTGTGAGCTCTGTGGGATCTGATGAGCTGTGTCTGTGCGCTACTCGTAGGTGTGCAGACCAAATTTATGGACTGCATGCTCCCTGGTGATTCCTATGGCCCTTGAGTCCTTTATTTAAAACGGTGTCTTAATTCCCTAGTGTTACTGAGAAGTGCCTCTTTCAGCATCTAAAAAGCTCTTCATGCTGTGGCTGGGCTCTGTTGCTGTTTAGCTCTAGGACAACACAAGAGGACCTGATGCTGCTCTCCTGTGCTTTTAGGAACACTCTGCCTCTTCCATTTTTTTCTCTTCAGTATGTGACTCCTTGAGCATGAATGAAACTCTGAGTGGAGAAGGGCCTCCTCCCCTGCCCTGGTACACCGATTACCACTTCATCCTGACTGCTTTGTGTCTCCTGGTTCTCTTCCCTCTGTCTGTTCCCCGGGAGATTGGGTTCCAGAAATACACGAGGTAGGCTGGGCGCTACGACAGGGCTCTTAGGAGAACTGTTGGGCTGATCTGGAGCCCTGCAGGCCAGGGTTGAGAAGAGTGCTAAGCTGTATGTTCTGTGACAGCTCTTTCAGTGTGGTGAATTCCTAACTGTCAAGGTGATTAAACACCAGAATAAGTTGCCTTGGCAGGTAGTGGAATGTCTTACGCTGGATGTTTTTAAGAGCAGGTTAGACAAACACCTGTCAGGGATGGTTTAATAGAGGTATTTGGTCCTGCCATGAGTACAGGGAACTGGACTCTATGACCTGTCATGATCCCTTCCAGTTTCTATGATTCTACGAATGAAGAGGGAACTGAGGGTGCAGGCTGGGGCACCAAGAACATGGTGTCACACATACCCAGTGAGCCATTGAGCAGCTGAAGGGGCCCTTCAGATATACTCCTAAGTCAGCAGCTGAACCTCCTTCCTGCCCTGGATTCACTTTCTTTGAAGTGCTTTTCTTAACTGCACTCAAGTGAGCCACCCTTCTGCCCCCAACATCCCCAGCTAGCAGCAGGAAATCTGGCATGTGCACAGCCTTCACTTTAACTCAGATTGTATTGACTCATCCAAATCCTGGCCACTCCCAGCCTCCCCCGCTGGCTGCCCAGCCTCCCCACTGCCCCAGTTGTGTGCAAGTAAAGAAGTTGTGAGCTTCTGGCAGCTCCAGAGAAACACCTGTCCCCACGTGCCGAATCAAGACTAGGAACCCTAAATGTGTATTAGCTGAGCTCTCATTGGCTGGGGACTTGGGCAAGTGACTGCATGTCTTAGAAAAGGCTGATTAAGAAATTTCCTGGTCACCATAGTAAATGCAGTGTGCCAAGTGACCCCTCAGTGTCAGGGCAGACCTGAGAAGCCAAGCAGGCAGTCAGCCAATATCAGTAATAATTACTCATAAACAGGGAGTAACCTAAAAGAGACATGGTAAGAGGAGAAGGCTGTGAACATGTTAATGTGGCTTTTTCTGAGGACCATCCTCCTAGCAGTTCTCTGAATCACACCACAGATTCCCTAGCAATCTCACAGGAATAGGATGCTAAACCTGTGTCTTGGCCCAACTGCATCTTGGGTAATTTTCTTTCTACTTAAATCCCTGTCTGCAGTTTGTCAAAGATATTAATCTTCCCCTTTCACCCCCCTATACTCCTGGTTGGTGCAGCTGGTGAAGTGTGTGTGTCTCTTGTTCCACTCTAGAGGTGCTGCATTTCAGTGATGGGTGACCTCATTCCTGGTGTGGCTCCTGTGACTTCACAGTCTCTGTAAAGCTGAGAAGTGGTACAAAAAGCATGTGCGTGACTGTGTCTGGCTGCTTTTCCTGGTGTGAATTGGGAAGAATTCCAATGAAGTCAATAGCAATAACTGGTGTAAATTTAGTGAAAGCAGAAGTTCAGTCCCATGGTCGTGTTAAAACTTAAAAAGTTTCTCTCTCTCTCTGGATACATAGATGTTTCCTTCTGTCCAGAGATGGGTGCATGTTTGGACTGCAGTCAGGAGAGCCAACAAGTACAATATTTTACCCATGGGTACTCAGGCTGCTGCCCTTATAAACCCCAGGATATTCTCAGCTAGGCTTGGTGTCATCTGTGCATTGAACACTACTGCCTGCTTGCATCACATGGCTGAATCTGCATTCTTAACACGTTTCCTCTCCACTCTTTTGCATTAGTATTTTAGGTACATTGGCAGCTTGCTACCTGACCCTGGTGATTATGGTAAAATACTACCTAAGAACAGAGCGTGTCATCTTGCATGAGCACCGTTATACTTCAAGGTGAGCATTGATGTAGCCATTTAGCACTGCAAAGGTATTCGACATAGCACTAAACCCAGGAGAGAAATATGCAGTGTTGATGGGGATGCAACACGACAAATGTGCTGGGGCATGAGGGCTGTTTTAGGCCGTGCTAGCCTGTTAAAGCTTCAGAAAAGCTTGCCTGTGTCCTCCCCCGCCTTTGGCTTCCACATTTGCTAATGTCCTTGAGGGTTCCTGGATCTGCTGCATGGGGCTGCCCCTGGGGAATTATTTGTGTGTAGATAGGGCCCTAGCCCTGCAATGGACTCCACATGGGCAAAACTTCCTGAAAGCCAGCTGGGCTCCAGGTATGCCGAATCTGTTGCAAGAGAAGCAGAATTGTCTTTTGGAAAGGTGCCTCATTTTGGAACAGCCAGCAGAAGCTGTACTGCTGACCTACTTTTCCATGGGGTGGTCTTTTGCTGCAGTGCCCAGCAGGGCTGTGAATGTATTTTTTCTTCTAGCTCTACTGAGTTACTTTTCCTTCAACTGAACTGTACCACCTGTGCTGTCCCAATCTTGCAGGGCAACTTCCTGGGCTTCCATGTTCAGTGTCATCCCAACAATCTGCTTTGGCTTTCAGGTAACAGTGCCTTCCTTGCCTTTCAATTGTCCTTTTCAGGGCTGTGGTCCAGGTTGCTCCTGCAGCTGCCATCACAGAAGCTCTCCCTTAACACGGTGTCCCAGACTGGGATGGGTCCCTCCAGATTCCTGAACAAGACATGAAACAAAGTTGCCCTTTGGCACCCCTGCAAGACCATGCATCTCAGCATCTACAGAGGCCACTGCCTGTAGACCTGGGATGCTGGGGATGAGCTCCTGGCCCTGTGGAAGTCAATGGCAAAACTCCCATAGACTTCTGTGGGGTGAAGAATTCCCCTGGGAGCCTAGAGAGTAGAAAAGTATATAGCTATTCTGTGCAGGCGTGATCCTAAAGTTTAGTTGTGTTCTTCATTAATGAGTTGCTGGGGTATAATTTGATGTGCAAAAGCAATAGAATAAGCCTATAGTTTGCAGTTCATGTGCTGAGAGGGATCTGATGCATTTTGTCCTCCCTTTGCCTGCCAGTATGTGTGTGGTGTGTCTTGTCTCATGTGTTTCAGTGTCACGAAGCCTGCGTTGCCATCCACAGCAGCATGCGCAACAAGAAATTCTCCCTTTGGATTGTGGTGTCTGTGCTCTCCATGCTCTTCTGTTTGATTATTTATTCTCTCACAGGTAACCCCCAGCCCTTTCACCTTATCCCAGCCTGCTGAAATCTTTACCCACTGCCTCTCACACAGGAACTGCTGCATGGGTAGGCCTGGCTGACACTGGACAATGACTCGATATTAGACCACGTGTCAACACAGTGTTAAACATGCTGCAGAACTCAGTGTGAACAAGGGCCTTCCTGTTTAGCATCATCTCTGCTGATGGTGCTTAGGGTGCCTTAAATGGTTTGACTCAAGGTTGCTTCAGCTGTTTATAGCTTGGCTGCCATTCGAGAAAGCTTTATAAATTTGGCTTCCTTAGAGGCCCCCCATGTAAGTGATAAAGACACATACAACTGACATGAAAAGAACTTTAGCACAGTTGCAAAGCCTCCAGCTACACTTTCCATGGGACCCTACTCTCAGGCAGTGCACACAAAAGATAGTGCTCATTAAGAAAATAGTTGCTCATTAAGTGGCCACCATCCTGTCTTTAAAGATTTTACAGCCTTCTCCCAAACAAATCAATTTGAGGCAGACACTCAGCATGCAGAATTTCAACCCAAAGGTTTGTAATCTTAAAGCACTTCTTGTAATGGGAAGTGTTGGGCAACCTGGATAACAGGCAATGCTACTAGCCCTGGCTATAAGAAGCTATATGCCTTAATTTCAGCACCTTCCTTTGTAGTTAGTTCTTTCACCAAACTACCCCTGTCTCCATGGCGGTATGGTTGTAGCTCAGTGGTTTTGCCCCAGTGGCCAAAAGTGGCCTGTGGCTCCCCTCCCTCTTGCTACAGAAGAGAGCTACTGCCTAAGGATCCAGGTGTAATGCATTATTGTGTGGCTAACGACTGGTGCAGGCTCCTTGCTGCAGCCAAGAGGATGGGAGATCATCGCTTCCCTTCCCCTGTCTATAGTTGGGAACATGACAAAGTATTCTACCAAGGGCCATATATGCTGGGGTTCCTGATGGAGCCAGAGGGAGGGGAGCACTGATCTGCTATTCTCCTGGCTGCAAAAGGGAGCCACTGCTCAGGGGTCCAGGTGGAGCAGACAGGGTTACAGGGTGCATGAGGTTTCCATGCTGCAGCCAGGGAGCTGGGAGATCAGCAAGGAGACGGCCTCCTCATGGAACTCCTTCTGTCTGACTGCAAAGGGGGTTGCCTGTTTGAGGAGACTGGCGGCCCTTCAGGGTTGCAAAAATAATATCTTTGAGCCAGAAAGGTTGGGAACCATCATAGTTCAATACAACATTTTATGAATTTTGCTGCTTCTCTTGCTTCTAGGGCTTTATGGCTATTTAACCTTTGGTGCTGATGTTGCTGCCGATATTCTGATGTCATACCCAGGAAACGACATGGTCATTATCATAGCTCGTCTACTCTTTGGTATCTCCATCATTACCATCTACCCGATTGTTCTCCTGCTGGGAAGGTGAGACAGAGAGTGGCTGACTGTACATGTGCCTGAACAGTGTAGAAATGTGATGTCTGGGGATGGGCAGTGCTTGCAGGTTGCTGGTTGTTAGTGATTTACATTTCATCAAGACAAGGTGTGGAAAGAAGCATTACTACTGGCAAAATGCATCCCACCTCTAAGACACTGAACACCTTCAGCAAAGTCCCAGGAAGAGGGTGGCTGAAAATCCGCCATTAACTTTGTACCCTTCACCAAGAAAGTGAGGAAACCCTGCAGGCTAGTTCTGCAAGGCCAATCTGCATACTGCGAATAAAGAAGGTCATGCATACAGCAGTCAGTGTGTGGAAGGCAGCAATGGCTGCCATGGAAGGGATCAATGGGCAGGGGCCGTCTGAGATTGTGAAATGGAGCTACCCAGGCACTCAGTTTATGTGATGGGTGTGCAGGCAGTTTAGCTGGCACATCAAAAGACATTTGTTGGTGGAGGCCTTGCGGAATTGAAAGGGAAGTTTCTCTGGGTGCCTGACCAAGAGGATCGAAGGAAAATGAGATTAATTGCAGGGAGATATCTTCTCCTCACTGTATAAAGTGTGAGCCTAACTTGCCAACCCTGATGTCAGTTGGAGCCTCTAATAGGCTGTCCATGGCCTTTGGGGGGGCAGGAACTTCTGCCTGTGGGAATGAAGGGAAGCAGTGAAGCCCTGGGTTCTCCTGTCCACACTAGCGTGCAGAATGTGCTGGGAAAACAGGCTGTACCATCCCCAAAGGTGGTGCTTTCCATCTGCACCCTGAGACACAGGGGAAGGGGCAGATGGCATAGATCTAACTGCACAGCGTGTGTGTTCCAGGAGCATCTCCCTGCTGTCCCGGAGCTGTGCTCTGTACTGCTCCCATTGAGCCAGCCCATAGTAACTGGAGCCTAAAGCTGTGTGAAGCACAGCAGCTAATAAAATAGTTTGGGATGCAAGAGAGACCATGTAACAACATGTGACTGACTGCAGGTGCTAGCAGATACAAGTGCAAGATGTTCTGACCCCAGTGCAGGAGCAGCTGCAGTACTTTGTCACCTGCTTGTCTGTCTGACAGGTCTGTCCTACAGGATGTCTGCCTGAATTACAAGTGCAGTCAAGTTGTGCTCATGGAGCCATATGAGAGGTGGATGAGGATCACGTTGACCATCACATGGATCATAGTGACACTCATCATTGCTCTGTTTGTCCCTGACATCAGTGAAGTTATCAGCATCATCGGTGGTATCAGTGCATTCTTCATCTTCATCTTTCCAGGCATGTATTTGTTAACAGACATATGCACATTTTAACTCAGAAGCTGAGACGGGGGAGGGGTTTGATGCTTTAGTTACTATGGATCAGTGAGGCTGTTAAACTTACTTCTCTGTCCTGAGTCTTTGGGAGGAAAACACTTTGTGAATTAATTTCCTTTGGAAACTGGAGTGACACATGTTATTTGACAGTGAGGCAGGGCTGCCATTCAGGCTTTTCTCTGATCAGGTTCGCTAGAAGCTACATGAACGTTTAAAAAGAATTCTTGCTGGTAACTCCTCCATTTGTCCCTTTAAGCAAACAAAACCCAGCTCCACCTCGCCAACAAGATTTAATCTGGGGGCTTTGAGCTGGAGGGGGAAGAGGATGGGTTTTTAAGGTTGCATTTTATGGAGGCTATTCCCAGAGCTAACAGTCAGGCTGAAGGGGCAGATGTGACATTTTGTAACACATTTTCTATGGGCAAAAAGGACAAAAACCTAACCAAAATAAAAGACCGATTTGTCCTCCCTTCCCCTTCTCTTTATGTTACTTCTCTGCTTCTTCACATTTCCATACCTCTAGTAGATGTCAGATGTTACAGAAGTGAGAAAGACCCAGATTTCTAGAGGTAGTTAGGTGTTCCAATACTGAACAAAACAATGTTTAAACACCTCTAAATATCTGTACCGTACATTTTTTTGGTAGGTAAAATGAATCCACATGCAGGATTTCATGTAAGTAACATCCCACTGTAGCTGGGTGTTGTACACAAGTTTAAAGTAACAAATATTTGTGAGTTCACATGCCTTCTGAGAAGAAGCCACAAAATAAAGTGCTGGAAGTCCTGCTGACCATCTGAAAATCAGGGAAAAAAAATCTTTGCTTAGGGCATTCCAAGTTGGCTTTATTGATACATGTTCTAATAAGAGTTGTGTATAGTGAGGCAATGCACAATTAAGCTAATGTAACATTCTAGCAAGTAAATCCACTACTGTATGGTTCCTTCTAAAATTGCCACTGCCTTCTCTGTGGTTATTGGAGAGAATATTTGGAAATGCATGCAAGATGCTTAAATGATACATTATAAACCAGTGCTGGTATTTTTGTTTTAATCTGCAGGGCTATGTCTTGTATGCGCAATGGAAACAGAACCCATCGAACCAAGAAAAAAGTAAGTTTCCATATTCCATATTGGGCTAGGTATATGTACATAAATATTCTGAGATGCACTGAGTGCACAACATGTATAACCCTATGTAAGTGGGTCTGTCCCTGATGATCAGTTTAAAGATGCAACAGGATCCCTCGATTTCTAGCTTCATCACCCACACATCGTAAGAGCCCATGAAAACTTAAAGTAGCATGAATGTGCTCTTTTTCCTTCTAAACTCTATAGCAAATCTCTTGCATTCTCAAAACGTGAAATCAAGTGACACATTTAGATGAACACAACCAGAGCTGTTAAAGCCAAAACAATATGTGTGCAAATATAATTTTCCCTTCCTGTTGGAAAACAAAAAAATATTGAGCTGAGAGAGGGGGGAACAGACAGTCTAGTTTCCTTCTCTAAGCCCTGTAAAGTGTAAAAGAATTTTAAAACCATGTGAAGGGTAAGAAATTAGATCTTAAACATTTCAGTCAGTAATCTGAGGTATTAATAGAGCTAGGTTAGCTATTAATGAATGATTTGAAACATTAAGCAAATGTAGCTGGTATGCAGCCACAAGTTTTGATTTCTTTTTAAACTGAGGGTAACTGCAGATTTGTTATTCTGTGGTGTGTAACTGGTCACCTAAGCCAGTGGTTCTCAACCACTGTGTTGACACAAAAGTGTGTTACCGCACAGTAGTTAGTGTGTCATGGCTGAGTCCACCTCTGCTCCCCCTCCACTGAGCTATGCCCCAAGCTGGAGCAGCCCCAGCAGCAGCTGTGATGGGGCTGGCGGGAGGGGTCCGCAGCCACAGCAGGTCTGGCTGGAGTGGGTCCCTGGCCCTCGTCCCTGCCATGGCAGAGCTGTCTGGTACGGTCCTCAGCCTGAAAGCCAGGTAGGCGAGGGGGCCTCTGTGGCAGGCTGCATGTGGTGGAGGATGTGTGGATTGGGGTGGCAGAGTGTGACTGAGGGAGAGGGAGAGGGTTTGGGAGCTGGGTAGGCGGAGTGAGCAGGGGCAGAGGTGGTTTCTGGCAGTGAGGGCAACTGGGCTGAGGGAAGAGGGGGGTTTCCAGGGGAAGGGTGGGGGTTAAGATGTGGGGGATGGGGCTTGGTGTGTTGTGCACAGCTGGGAAGCTTCTCAGCTGTGCCACCACCATGAAAGAACCCCTGACCTAAGCCACTGGATGGTGGCTTTGCTCACTGAGAAACAGAACTGCCCAAATCGCCATGATGGCACATCTGTCTGTTCTTGGGGCCCTTCTCTGCAATCTTACTTAAAAAAATCAGTGTGTGCATAGCAAGTTAGGGTCATGAATACAGTCAAAGCAGGCATTGGCTTCTATTGGAATGCATGCTGCTCTCATATTCACTCGATTCTAGCTGTCTGAAAAATTATATTAAAATTCCTTACTCTGAATTTGCCAGCTGAATGCCTTAACTGATCAGGTCCAGAAGGCTGGAAAACAGCTTGGTTAGTTTCCAGGTGTTGAGCAAGCAGGTTCATCATTTGTCTCATATGTGAGAAGAGGAGAAATAATCCCACTGAAAGTTTAAAGCATTTACAAGACTGAAGGTGGCAGAATTGAGCCCTTCCCATTTTAAAATGAATTAATCTGCAGTTAGGTGGTGCTCTGACAGAAAGATGGATTGTAGACGCTGAGGCTGTCAGCACTGAAGACTCAGTATTGATAAAAGCCAAAGAACAAAGACTCTGTAAATGACACTGGTAGAGCTACTTGTATAGTATGGTCTTAGTCAATATGACCAAGTGTGACAGAATTGGGGTCCAGGCATTTAGGTGGGTAACTTTCATTGAAACCAACAGGAGTTAGGTGCCTGAATCCCTTTTGAGAATCTGAGCCTTAATGACTGAATCTGGTAACAGCCGCCCCCATGTGTAGCAGACAGCACAGCCTTCGCCTTGAGCTTGTGGCACTTGGTCTGCAGTCATCCGTTACCTGGCAACACAACCTGATGCACTAATTGCTGCTGTTTGATTATAGCTGGCACTTCTCACTGGTGTTGGGGTCTAGTTTCTCCACTCCCACCCCCTACCAAGTCCTCTTGCTTCTTTCCAGGAGTTTTTTCTTGAAATAATGCAGCCCCCATGGCTGGTTTCTATGTTGTAACTATTTATGTTTCTGGCCACGAAGGATGCAATTCCCTCTGAGTTCATTTTAGGGGTGTCCAAAGCTTATGGGTAATGACAAACTACTTCCATGCTGGCCTGTACTCTTTCAATACTCCGTGAAAGGTATGGGTTGTGAAACAGGATTTGTCTTGGAAAAAAGAGTGGAGAGGAATCTTTGTTTACCCTTGTGTAGCTGGTTGGCTTACACCTAAGACTCCCATTTCTAGAGCTGGAGTCATGGGTTCAAGTTCCTCTGCTGCTGTATCTGGGTGGGAAGCAAGCAAATGGGTTTGTAGTCCTTCAATTCACTCGTGACGTGAGAGCCAGCACAAGCCTGAACTTTCTCCTCTGCACAAAGGAGAATTTCACTTAAGTCAAGATACAATTGAATTCACAAGTATTTTCCATTGTAAGTTTGTTAAACTGAATTTCGCCTGTCAGTAATGCTCAGGTGGACAGGGTCTTGTTGATCTGAGGGGAGCTGTCAGAGTATTGTTTCTCCTGCCTGGCACTGAACAAACAGTGCACTCAGCTGACAGTTTTTGTGGGCATGTTTTCAGACAGCATCCTGGCATCTTGTCATGTTACCTGACCATCCTTCTGTTCCCAAGAAAATATTCATAAGTACAGCAGAAGCAAAATAGGCTTTTTTTAAAAGTACCTAGGATTGATAGTCTTTCAGTATCTATCACCTTTTCATAATTCGTGTCTTGTCATGGAGTTTGACTAAACTGGCAAGAGCATGGCAGATTTTTACTTTGTTTTAGGAAGATGGACCCTGGGTTAAGAAAAAATAGCATCACTTAATTGCCAAAACACAGCTAGTTCAGTGCAATGCTATGGTTGTACTGACAAGCAGGGAAACAAAATCCAAAAGGGAAGTTTTTTTTTTCTTCAGGGGGCCCAAATTTCTGTGTAGTAGAGGCTGCATCAGCAATTTCTCATAAGCAGAGCCCTGCACCTAACTTGTAAAAAAAAAATAAGATGCTTTTCTCCTAAAAGCATGGCTTGACTCTGTATAAATGATGACGGGTCCATGTTCTTTTGTCTCTCTTTGATGGCAAGAGCACGAGCCCTCTGCTAAAAAATCTACCTCAACTCTGAAAGTCAAGCTGGGTTCCTCCTGACTTCTGCATCCATACAAACTGCAGACACTTAAGCCGCTCTTCCTTTACAGCAAGAAACTGAATCCAGTCCATTTCCTAAAGAGTGTGGGTGCTGCAGGACTGACAGGCGTAAAATGTAATTTTTGTTTGAGCTGCGCCTCTGCATTCCTCCAGGACCAGGCCTTTTCTGATAACTGCTGTTCAATAAAGAGAGGCAAGAATTAGGAGCCCAGGACCTCTCTGTTCCAGAACTTTACACTGGGACTGGCCTGTTGTATGATAAAGGATGGACAGCCAGAGACATGGTGCTGAGGCTTAACTAACTTTGTGATGGGCACCCATAAACTTCTCCCCTCTCCTCTTTTTGACCACTTCCACATTAGTGGGAGCTGCACTTTAAAAATTGTCACCATTCTGCCCAGGAGATCTGTCGGGGGGGGCATTGGACAACATTCTCCTTCTCAGTAAAATAACTTATAAGGTGTTCAGGTTCAGCAGAATCTAGCTCCTTATGAAGAACAATATAATGAGGTGATCTGGGGCAGTTTTCGTGTTTTTCAAACATAAGATCTGAGTGAATGTAAGTTGCTGTCTCATTTAGGTATTGGATTTATGAAAACATGCCTCATTTTCCCCTGGGAAAGTGAATCATTGTATAGAGTTTCCTTACGCTCTTCTTCTATTTTCTAGGTCCTGTTTGATTGCTTGGGGTGTCATCTCCATCCTCTGTGGAGCTTTTGTCTTTGGCCAGAGCACAACCATGGCTGTCATGGAGCTGGTCTACAAATTTTAACTGTTTACAGGTAGCCAAGCAGGCTTGCCCAACCTGCAGCCCATGGAGCCACTGCATGCACTTGTGTGGAGCTAGGACTGTAACAAAAAAAAAAAAACAAAAAAAAATTGCTCACTGGCCTGCGAGTGAGAAAAGAATTGCAATGTGACCCCTCACCCAAAAAGGTTGGACACCCTAGGTTGGATCCCCTACAGTTTTGCCCTGTGTGATCCATTTGGTGCAACCCACAAGCAGCCTTGCTTGCAAAGAACAATACATCCCCTTCAAATGACTGAGGGGTATTTCACAGCCTTTTGCCAGTCACTTGAGATGTTTGCAAAATAGAGACTTGGTTTCTCCTGTTCACCAGATCATAGGGCACAGTTTGGTCAGGGACAAGCCATAGAGTAGGGTGCCTGCCAAACATCATTGTGATACTCTGAGATCATCATTGTGCCCCCCTCGCATATCATATGTTCTTCCCTTCTAATCTTTGATGGTATGTGGTGGCTACGAGTTTCCTTCATCACAGCAGTCACGAAGTACCAGTCACTGGAACAGAAAGACCAGTCCACGGTGTTCTGACACTGCCTTCTTCAAAGTAGAGTCTGTTACTTGTCTCTCAAATTCCATTTTACTCACTTTCTTATACTCCATGTTCAAGACAGTGATCAGACACTCTTTTACATCTGTGCAAAGTAGGAGTAAAATTCTGCCAGTGTAGAATGGGTTGGTGTGCACTCAGGATAGAGGCAAAACCTTGAATTATCATGTTTTGTATTTTACAGATCACACTGGCATGGCTAGAACAGATACAGAAGATCCCTTACCAGAGTTCAGTTTGTAAGAGAAGTTCACACCTCTGTTCTGCCACCTGCACGTTACATTTAGGGTCTGTCTACAATCACAATGAGAGACATGAGTGGAGCACCTGTAGACAGCGTGGATTGATCTAGTCTGAAAAGAAGGAGCAGAGAAGCCTCTACAGCACAGTCCATGTGGTAATATGGCTTCCCAGAGTGAGCTAGGTCAGATCCGTGTGGACAGGTTGCCATCACACTTCTCTCTGCAGTGTAGACATAACCCCTACTGGGCAGGCACTGCAAGAGTTCAGCTTCAGTGTTAGGATACTTGAATTTCTACCAGATAGAACAGTGATTTTGTGCAACAGTGAGAACTGTTGGCTAAAACTGTGCTATTTTCCACATGCTCTTGAATTATTTTGATGCCTTTTTTTAATTACAAGTTCACAAAACTCCTTCCACTCAGTTTTCCTGTTAAAGAGCAGGGAGGGAGTTAGAATAAACCACCAGAGTTTCCCAATTATATTTTATTCAGTCTTTGTATTACCTAACTGTATATATCCTAATATTAAATTTCTGACATGTTGTAAGTCCTACAGTGTGCTATGGTTTGAGAGCCAGATGATTTCTAACATACAGGTAGAATAATATCAAGTGTCACAGTCAAAGTGAAGAAATAAGCAAGCCTGCATCCCAAAGAAGAGTCTCCCCTGCTTCTGTCCCCATTAGAAACAAATACAAAATGCACCAAACTTAGTAAAAGAACAGATTGCTACTTTGTGCAGCTATAGTACATCAAGACTTATTTAGCATGCATTAGCGTTAACGTGAAGGAAACTAATTGGAACCAAGCGGCGGGACTGAGGGGATGGGGAGGAGAAAAGGTGGTTCATTCTTTTTCAGCAGCCAGAATATAAAGAAACCCAATGAAAACCTCTAAAAAAGGTGAAATGAGGAATCCTTTGTATCTAGTTCTAAGGCAGTGGCAGAACGTCTCCTTCTCTGCAGGAGTAAGGCCTGTAATGCTATGCAGCAGTGAACTACAGAAACCTCAGGGAGCATCCATACAGCAGGGGCAGGGCCGTGCACTCAATTATTTTCCTACAAAACTTCTAGATAAAGAAATGAAGGCCAGTGTTGCTGCTTAAACTCCTTACCAGAAGTGAGTGGGTGCTGGCCCCTCTCAGCAGCCTGGGCCAGATGGGTCTCATGTCTGATTCCGTCCATCACTATCTTTCTGTTCTCTGAAGTGCTGGTAACTCACCATTCATAGCAGCCACAGCACACCTCAGAATCCAGCCTTTCTACTGAAGAGCTGAAGTTTTGGCAGCAAAGGGCCTGAACACTCGGGCCAACCTGCTCTATTAGCCTCACGTTACTGAGGCACAGGAATGATGAGTCACTTGTGCACTGTCACAGAGCAAGTCTGGGGCAGACCCAAGGCTCAACCCCTGGATCCTTGTTGTGGGGCTGTTGGGGACAGGAGGCAGGCAGGCTCTGCTCCATCTCTATCTTGGAGGGAAGCATTTGGGAACTGTCATTGGGTGGGGTGGTTGGTTTTGTTTTTTCCTTCACTTCAAACAGCTAGCAAATACATTGCTGATATTCTCAGTTAGTAGTGAACTCAAAAGACATCACCTGTAACAAGGCATTAGAAAAGACAGGAATTCAGTCCACTGCCAAGGGGGAAAGAATTCACTGGACAGAAAAAACCAGAAGGCGAGCGAGTCTGTAAGAGCCAGTGTTCCCCTCGCTGTGCGATTCTGTGCTGGCCGAGACCTCAATCTCTGTTCAGAGTGCACCAGGCAGCTTCAAAAGAACAAAAAAAGTCAATGCAATGAGTGCAGTTTCTTTCCCAGATCTTTCCCTGGGCAGCAGCCAATCCTCTCTGGGGATGATTTGGCAAGGGGAGGCGGTGGCAAAACTGGACTGCTCCTTGCAATACAAAGGGGAAGAACTTGATTTCTGCCTGCGAAACAGATCTTACTCAGAGGGAAGGTATCATGTCTCAATGGGTCAAATGCTGTAGGGGTAATGCTGGTATAAATCAGAGGCAATGTCACTCAGACCAATCTGAATTTACAAGTGGGACTGAGAGCAGAAGTGGGCTGGTGAGAGCTGTGCTGAAAAAGGAATTGCTTAACAAATGAAATGCTGCACGTTGCTAGCACCATCTATTAGCTCATTATGCTTTACAAGGCAATTGGACTTTGCAGCCCTGAGGGAGATAACTGGTGTTACCAAATTGATGTTGAAAAAGCCTACACATCATTAACCAGCGAAGTTATACCAGTTCAAAAACTGTGTGTGGACCAGGCCTATAGGGTTGCCCAACTTCACAGGACCATATCTGGTCCATAGCCATTGATGGCTAGTCCTGGCACGTTTACAAACTTGAAACATGCTCTTTGTTCATCAGTGAGCAATAGGGACTCATTTTTGTCCTGCTGTGTGTTGCATTAAAAAAAGGACAAACTCCCACCATGCACATGCAAAAATCCCCAATATCTGAGCAATCCTACTTTAAGCATACACTGTTTTATGCTGCTGTCAGGGATGACTACCACCTTCTATGCTATGAACACAAGGGACCTGATTCTCCAGCTTATTATGCTGGTGGCAAGCATTTACCCTGGGCAAAGTGAGAGCCATGGGCTCCCACCATGGGGGTAGCATTTTACACGCCACATAGGCTTCCATGACTTTGCAGGTTATGTGGCCATGATGAAACTGGCCATCAAGGTCTGGGTGGTGGTGGTGGCAGTGGGAGCGTTTTCAATGTCTGCAGCTTAACAGATTGAAAAATATCCCCCCTTGCAACCAGGAACATTTAATTTGTCCTGCAGGACAGGACTATCTTGGGGGAATTTATTGAGCAGGTGGCATTTAAGGCTGTGAGGTAGCTTTTCTGATAGGGCCAGAGCTCATTAGCAAGTAAACTGAGATTCTGCTGCTTAAAGGCCTGCCTGAAATGGCTGCCAAAATTGCTTTGACATGAGGATTTTTACTTCCCTGTCCTTTCAGGTATTAAGCTCCTTGGCTGATTGGTCACCTTACCTGGCACAGACACAGTGGAGATTGCTTCAGGCTGAGTCAGTGTGTCCACTTTCACATGTTGGAACCCTTTACAGGCAGCGCTCTGCAGATGGCTGAAACCAAGTTTGAGAAGTGGTTAATTGTGGCCTAGACAGTCTCATGCAGTACAGCATTAGCCCGCCAATGTGGGGTGCCCCTAGCTACAGGAATGATTCCTGGGGCTCCAGCTAGATGTGGACGCTTGTGGTGAGGTGCACAGCTGCTCTCACAATCAGAGTACCATTCTGTGCTGGGCTGTAGGGCTTTCCATCTACAGCTCCCATAAACCACAGTAAAAAAAAAAGCAAGGAGTGTTGTGGCACTAACAGATTTATTTATTGCGTGAGCTTTTGTGGGAGGAAAAAATCCACTTTGTCAGGTGCTTTGAAGAGGGGGAACTTACAGAATTGGATGAGAATATAAATGCAGGGGAGTGTAAGACATGAGATCAGGCCATACTGCAACAGCAAATCAGAGCATTTCTAAGGACTCAGATTCTAGGGAACAGCACAGAGGGAGAGTAAAGGCAAATTACCTGGTAAAAGCCTCCATAGTCACAATTCAGCCCTGCTTTCACACAATTTAATCTCCATATTATTTGAATTTCATTTGTTTCTCTTTGAAGTCTTGATGTCCAATTGATTTTTTTTTCTTGAGGCCCATGGTTAACAAATCATCAATGGAGTGATTAGGAAGATGGAAGTGCTCAGCAACTCTGTGTGTGTGTTGTCAGTTTTGTGTGCATTTATTCTTCTGTGGAGGGACTGTCCTGTTTGTCCAATGTATAAGGCATGGGGGCATAACCCATAGTGTTTGCTCTTTCTTTTCCTATCAATCGGCCTCCCATTAATCAGCTTCTTTGCTAACAGACTGGTCTTGTGCTCAGCAAAAGGTAGTTTTGTAGCACTGTCTCCCATTATAGGGACTGAGAGGAAGAAGCGCCCAGCTGAGATAAACACACATGTGGAACACTGCAGGGACTGAGCCTGAACAAATGGAAGATCAGTGGGGCAGAATGGGGTGAGAGCTCTGTCAGGGCTTTGAAAGACTGTGGAAAATAGTTAATGCACAATGTTGACACACTGCCTACAGTGAGAGTGGGCTGAAACACTGGGCTAATTAATGTGAGTTAGAAGGTACATTCATTTCATGTGGGTGTCAGTTAATTAGTGCAAGTTAGTGGGAAGAGGAACCCAGACCAGATTTTTCAAAGGGGTGCTTAAAATTAGATTCTAACATTCCCTATTTAGGCAACTACCTAAAAGAAGCTGGTCCTAGGCAGAAGACTCACACCACCAGTGGAGACTAGTCTGTCATGTTAATTTATGGCTTGTGCACTTGTTTTGCCTCTCTGGTCTAGCTAGCCCATGCCCTGCAGCTTCGGGTGTGCTTCTACTCAAGTGGCTAGCCCTGGTGTGTGAAAGCTCAAGCAGAGCAGGTGTGTGCCCGTGAGTGGGGGTGGGAAGCGCCCTACCCACTGCAGTGGGGTTCTGCCCTCATGCCCCCCCACCCCCAGCTGCAGGGCTGAATGCTCTCATCATGGAAACAAGACCTTAAATCTTAAGACGCTGCTCTCCCATGTCCAAGCATAGCTTTAAGACTTTGCCTATGTCACTGTTTCTCACCATCAGCCTGTGGGCTTCTACCTGCCCCCAGTCCAGGGCTCGAGCTAGGACCCAGGGTCTATGGTTTTGCTTCAGTATCTGCAATTAAAACACCCCACTAGGCAGCAAAGAACATTTGGACACACTCATGTTAACTCTCAGCCAGTATTGGCAATGCCTGCCTCTGCTGACAGCCCATGTGGCCAATGCTCGTTCCACATGCAAGTCCACCCTACAGAGACACACCAGTTCAACAAGTGCAGAGTAGTTCTGTCAGTGTTAGCAACTACAACACCAGTGTGGTGCCCTATGGCTGAATTTGGCCAGTCTTCACATTGCAGAAGAACTATGGTGATAGTCTGGCTTGTGAGTAACTGCCCAGAAACAGCTATTGTAATGAGAACGTTTGGCTGAGAAAAAGCACACACTCCCTTCAAGTACAAGCTGGTTTAAAGCTGCAACGTACTTGCCCCTCAAGCAGAGCCATAACTAAAGAATCTGGCACCTGGAGCAATCGGTGGGGAATGTGCGCTTTAATGGAGCAGCTCAATGAAGTGCCTCCGGCGTGCCTGGCGCAAAGCCCCGCTCTCCCTGCTGTAGTTACGGCTCTGCCCTCAAGGCCCTGTAGAAATGAGGAAAATGGCTCTGCACCTGCTAGTGGCTGCTTTTCTGGGGCCATAGAAAGTGATGTGGCCCTCACAAAGGGTATATCTACACTGGAGCTTTAGGTCAACTTAACCTTCCTTAAGTAGACCTAAAGAAAGCTCTGTCCACATTGCGAGTTTATTAAGTCAACTTAATAACACCACCTCTTATGGTCAACTTAATGCTTAAGTCAACCTTATTAAGTGGACTTAAGACAGTGTAGATGTGGCATAGCCCTTAAGTCAACGTAATAAGGTCAACTTAAGCGTTAAGTCGACCTAGCAGCTGTCAGTGTGGATGTGGGCAGTGAACAGGAGTTTGGCACGTGGACTCTCTAAGTCAACTTAACAAGGTCGATTTAACAGAGCTTCCAGTGTAGACATACCCAATAGGAACAGTCACTCAGCTCCTGAGCTGGGCCCTCTAATTTAATGGTTTCTTGGCGGCTGCTTTCTCATGAACCAGAGATGGGGGGGAAAGGGTTGTTTGCATGGCATGAGCACATGTTATTAGAAGACTTCCATGCCCTGGCTGTACGTGCTATGTGGCAGCCACACCCCAGCTCAGCACCGCAGGCCTCTACCAGCTGCATCAGCACTGTCTGTATTGCCAACTAAAATGCTGCTGGGGTGCCCAGGAGAGTTTGCCCCATTGTAAAACCAGGTCAGAGGAAGAGGGAGGTGCTAGTCACCAAATGAGCCAAAATTGTACTTCTGGCCACTCTGGCCCTGCATTTGCACTTTCCATCAGTTTAAGCTGAAACACGGGTCATTTGTCAGGAGGGAAAGGGAGTTGTAGCTGAGATATTTCTTGACCACAACCCAAATTTGCATTATCAATTTCCCACAGGCTTCTACTAGCATACACATTTCCAAGGCCATTTGACGCTGTCTCTGCACATTAGAGCACTTTGAACATTTAGCTTCAAACAGAATTACTTCTGCAATTTCTGTGTAGCCTTGCACCTATTGGTATTCCCTATCTTGCTCAGCAGAACCACTTCCTAGTTCCAAAGTGAAAGTTTACTAATGCCTTGATTATTTGATGTGGGAGTTTTGCTGGGTGACATTAGGCAATGGCAAGTGAGATGTGTCCTGTGCAGGGGTTAAAGTAAGGGGGAACACCGCAGAATGCACCCTATTTTTAGGGGGACAGCATTCTGGGGCCCCCTAAAAATAGGGAAACATACCAGAACACTGCATTTCAGGGCACCCCTAAAAATAGATGAATGCACCAAACACAACATTCTGGTGCGTTCCCCCTGGAGCTGTGGGCTGGGGCAAGCCTGGCCACCCCTCTCCCCCTTTCCTGGCACCTGCACCGGCCCCGCCTCTTCCTGCTGGGTCCGGGCAGCACGCGTGGCCTGGACCCAGTCTGTGACCTGTGCCGCCTCTTGCCAGGATTATGGCGTCTCTCCGCCTGGCCCGGCTCCTTGGCCACATCGGTGATGCAGGTAAGGAGGCTGAGGTTGTGGATAGGCAGGCAGCTTGTGGCTTAGTGTTGGGGGTGTGTGTGGGAAGAAGGGGTTGAGTTGGTGGGCTGGGGATCTGTGGAGGGGATTGGAGGGGCTGAAGGGGTGGGATGATGGGGGAGCTGGGGGTGGGGGATTAGGAGAACTGGAGTGGGGACATGGGGGCAGGGAGCTTAGGGAATGGGGGCTGAGGAGGACATGGGGAGGGAGTGGTCTGATGGTGGTAGGCATTTGGGGGGCAGTAGCTGCAGTGTGTGAAGGGGACCCAGAAATTTAGGAGGGTTCTGCAGCCCACCAAATTACACTTTAACCCTGGTCCTGTGTAACTACTGCTCATTTACCCTCCTAGTTTTGTGCAAAACAACAGTGATTCTTCACCACCCCAATAACAAGCAGGAAATATCAATTGGTGTGCATGTCAGTAACCTCACCCTGTGCTGTCATTTGTTACCCTGGTCCCAGTTACCTACAGCATGAGCAGTTTTGAGAGCAAAGCCCAGAAACACACAGACAGTCACACATCAAAGCTATAGCAATCTAGGAGGTAGCTACATCTCTGCCTGTTGCTGGGTTTATAACTTAGGACCATTACTTTGAATTCATGGCAGGAACAGACCTGAGCTAACCAGTGAGCTAATGCAGAACCAAGCCATAGTCAATCAAGGATTCATTAATGATCTGGATGATGGGATAGATTGCACACTTAGTAAGTTTGCAGATGATACCAAACTGGGGGGAACGGTAGACACCCTAGAGGGCAGAGACAGGATTCAGGGAGACCTAGACAAACTGGAGCAGTGGGCCAAGAGGAATCTCATGAGGTTCAACAAGGATAAGTGTAAAATCCTGCACTTGGGACGAAAAAACCCCATGTACTGCTACAGGCTGGGGAGTGATCAGCTAAATAGCAGCACTGGAGAAAAGGACCTGGGAGTCATGGTGGATGGGAAGCTGGATATGAGTCAGCAGTGTGCTCTTGCTGCCAAAAAGGCCAATGGCATACTGGGCTGCATCAGAAGAAGTGTTACCAGCAGATCGAGGGATGTGATCATTCCCCTCTATTCTGCACTAGTGAGGCCACATCTGGAATACTGTGTCCAGTTTTGGGCTCCCCACTACAAAAAGGACATGGACAAATTAGAGAGAGTCCAGAGGAGGGCAACCAAAATGATCAAAGGGCTGGAGCACAAGCCCTATGAAGAAAGACTGAAGGAACTAGGCTTATTTAGCCTGCAGAAGAGAAGACTGAGGGGGGATTTGATAGCAACCTTCAACTACTTGAAGGGTTGCTCCAAGGAGGAGGGAGCTCGACTGTTCTCAGTGGTAACAGAGGGCAGAACGAGAACCAATGGTTTCAAGTTACAGCTGGGGCGGTCCAGGCTGGATATTAGGAAAAACTTCCTTACTAGGCGAGTGGTGAAGCATTGGAATAAGCTGCCTAGGGAGGTGGTGGAATCTCCATCTCTGGAGGTGTTCAAGTCCCAGCTGGACAAAACACTGACTGGGATGATCTAATGGGAGTGGTCCTGCTTTTTTTGGCAGGGGGTTGGACTAGATGACCTTGTGGGGTCCCTTCCAACCCTATGATTCTATGATTCTATGATTCTAAGGAGTCCTCGCTCAGTATCACTAGCAAGACTTGAAGATAGATAACCATAGTCCAACTCAACTGCTGCTTTTTCAGGGTCAACCACCTGTGTCTCACTGGCTTTGTTACTGTACTGTGGTAAGAAGCAAGCACCTCTAGGTAATGTGACTGAGTTGTTTGCTAAGAACAAACCAAAAGAGAAACTTCCACTAACAATGGCCTCTCTCAGGCAGAGCCTGCCGTGCAAGCTGTCACTAAGACATATGGATGCGTACAACAGTTCAGGATCTTCAGATGTCCCCTGTTACCAACAGACAGGTGATAGTGCTGGACAGCTTGTTCCTAAGGGGACTGCTGCAGAAGCTAGCCTCACCTGTGTGCAGTGACTGCACTTGTGCAACAAAGAGACACAAATGGCACAGGGAAGATTTGGTGGGCTCCAATGGCTGCAGCTATGGCAGTGACAAGTGCAGCAACAGAGCGCTGGATGCACCAGAAACAGATTCTGAGGGGAAATAGAAACATTTCAACTCTACAACAGTGGTTCTCAACTACTGTGTCAGGACACATTACTATGTTGCCACACAGCAGTAAGTGTGTCCCGGAGAGCCAGGGAGATGGCTGGATTTGCCCTGGGGATGAGGGGTGTCTACTGTGTCGTGTAGTGTCACAAAATACAACCAAGCATGTTATGACCTGCAAAAGTTTGAGACCTACTGCTTTAGAACAATACTTTGACTATTTCTGTGAGAAAATGTAGCTTGAAGGGCTGTGGCATGAGACACTCAGTAATTCCCAGTTATACATAGGGGTTACATTGTTACACTTGGTTAGTCAGACAATACCGTCATACAGGATATTTTACGGCTGTCTTGCGAAGAGCCATTCTTGTTATATACGTACTGTACGTGTATTATTATATTCACTGATAGGAAGAGGGTAATTACAATTGTACTATGTGGTGCTTCAGACTCACATCTCTGATCAAGCAGAAAACAAAAATTCCATGCAGTGTTGATGGTCTAATAAAATATATTACTTTGCACACCTTGTCTCTCGCACAAATACTATAATTTGGGGGGAAGAGTCTTATTACCTACATAACACCCTAAAAATAACAGAAAACTCACGCAGAACAGTCCAGTCTACAAATAATGGCAAATATTTGGCTGTATTATGTGGTCTAAACAAGCTCATGCTGTCAGGTGACTAAATACTTTTGCTTTAATGAAAGGCAAAAAAAAAAAAAGGAAATCCATAAAATATATCACCTGGGTATACCTATTCCCCAAACAGCACTCTTTAGAATACATAGTTGCATCACTTATTTTGATTATTTTATTTTGATTCTGGTTAAAAGTAGACTATATTTCTTCAAGTTATGGCCCTTTTGGGGATTTTATGATTTTTTTTTTTTTTGGAGTGGCTGCCCATAATGTTTTAACACTATGAGATTCAAAAAAAACAACCCCACTCCCAGAAGCTACACCCACCCATGTGATGACCTCCCTCCAGATATGTGTCTAACACGTAGCAATGTAATTTTTCTAGTTGCTGGGTTACCCCTTACTGCTCAGACTGACTCTGATCAGATTCACCCTCCTCTACAGGGTTCAGTATGCTGCCTCCATGGCTCTCTGAGCACCTGCCGGCAAGGAAACCAGATCAAGCCCTGAGATCCACACTATACAGAGGAATCTATTGCATTCTGACAGCAGAGATCCGTCCTCCAAATGACTGGTGTGCTGAGCCTGATTGTTCATGTGTGAAATGGGGAGTGCTTAGAGTTTATTGCATAAGAGGTGCTCTTTTCAATGATGATAATTCTCTGTCACATGTGCTGGTGAACTCTAAGTACAGCGCAGTGCCATCTTTGAGAAGATTCTGGCAGTTAACAGATGGCTCAGGCAGTGGTGTTACAAGGAGGGCTTTGGGATGTATGGGCATTGGGAGGCGTTCATGGACAGAAGATTATTTGCTAGGGATGGACTTCACCTGAGTAGGGAGGGTAACAGATTTCTGGGAGTGAGGCTAGCTCAACTGATTAAGAGAGCTTTAAACTAAGGAGTGTGGGGAGATGGTTGGGAGATGCTCGGACAATCTCTATGCCCGATACTAGCATTGAGAGGCAGGAACCTGGTTTCAGAAAAGACAGTATAGATGCTAGAAAGGAGGGAAGCACAAATGCTGGTCCGGTGGGAGATGTTGGCAGAAGTAATAAAAGGCCATGTTGGGTACAGAATGTGAGGAAAGCCAAACAGCAAAAGCTAAAATGTTTATATACCAATGCAAGAAGCCTAGGTAATAAAATGAAGGAACTGGAACTACTAGTAGAGGAATTGAAACCGGAGATTATAGGGATAACAGAAACATGGTAGAATAGTAGTCACAACTGGTGTATGGGCATTAAAGGCTTTGTGCTCTTTAGGAAAGACAGATGTAATGGCAAAGATGGTGGTGTGGCATTGTATATCAATGATGCAATAGATTGCAAAGAAATTCAGAGTGATGAAATTAGCAGGACAGAGTCTATCTGGGCCAAAATCACATTGGAGAAGAAAGCTATTTGAGTTGCTCCTGGATTAGTGCTTGGGGTGTGTTACAGACCGCCGGGATCTGATTTGGACATGGATAGAGAACTCTTTAAGGCCTTTAAGGAAATAAACACTACTGGGAACTGTGAGATTATGGGAGATTTCAACTTCCCAGATATAGACTGGAGGATTTGCATGACCAGCAATAAAAGGGCCCAGATTTTCTTGGAGGTGATAGCAGATGAATTTCTCCATCAAGAGGTTTCCAAACCAATGAGAGGAGATGCAATCTTAGATTTGATATTAGTCAGTAGTGAGGACCTCATAGAGGAATTAGTTGTAGGGGACAACCTAGGTTCTAGTGATCATAAACTAATCCAATTTAAACTGAATGGAAGGGTAAACAAAAATAAATCTGTGACCAGAGTCTTTGACTTCAAAAGGGCTAACTTCAGAAAATTAAGGGAATTAGCTAGAGAAGTGGACTGGACCAAAAGAATTCAGGGATATGAACACTGAGGATGCTTGGAACTGCTTCAAGACAAAGCTGCAGGAACTATCTGAAGTCTGCATTCCAAAGACGAGGAAAAAATTTTCAGGCATGGGTTCTAAACCAAGCAGGATGAATGTACATCTTAGACAGGTGATTAGGAGGAAACACAAGGCCTACAAGGAGTGGAAGTTGGGAGGGATAGGAAAGGAGGACTACCTTTTAGAGGTCAGAGCATGTAGGGATCAAGCGAGGAAGGCTAAAAGCCAAGCAGAGTCGGACCTTGCAAAGGGAATCAAAACCAATAGTAAAAGGTTCTTCAGCCATATAAATAGAAAGAAAACACAGAAGGAAGAGGTTGGACCACTATACACTGAAGATGGGGTAGAGATCAAGGATAATCTAGGCATGGCTGAATATCTATAAGTACTTTGCCTTTGTCTTTAATGAGGGTGATGGTGAGATTGGGGACAGAAGTAGGGCAGCTAATGGGAATGAGAAAGAAGTGGAAATTACCATACTGAGGTGGAAGCCAAGCTTCAGCAGCTTAATGGAACTAAATCAGGGGGTCCAGATAATCTTCATCCAAGAATATTGAAGGAACTTGCACATGAAATTGCCAGTCCTTTAGCAAGGATTTTTAAAGTATAGGTGAGCACAGGTGTTGTACCTTACGACTGGAGAATTGCTAATGTATTCCCTATTTTCAAGAAAGGGAGTAAAAGTGATCCAGGTAACTACAGGCCTGTCAGTTTGACTTCAGCAGTATGCAAGGTCTTGCAGAAAATTCTGAAGGAGAAAGTGCTTAAGGATATTGAGGAAAATGGTAACTGTGATAAAATACAACATGGCTTTACAAAAGGTAGATCATGCCTGACCAACCTGATCTCCTTTTTTGAGACGATAACAGATTTTCTGGATAAAGGGAATGCGGTGGACCTAATTTACTTAGATTTCAGCAAGGCATTTGATACAGTTCCACACAGGGAATTATTAGTTAAATTGGGGGAGATGGGGATTAATATGAAAACAGAAAGGTGGATAAAGAACTGGTTACAGGGGAGACTACAAAGGGTCATACTGAAAGGTGAACTGTCTAGCTGGAAGGAGGTTACTAGTGGAGTTCCCCAAGGATCAGTCCTGGGACCCATCTTATTCAACCTTTCCGTTACTGACCTTGGCACAAAAAGTGGGAATGTGCTAGTTAAGTTTGCAGATGACACGAAGCTGGGAGGTATTGCCAATGCGGAGGAGGATCAGGATAGCATACAGAATGATTTGGATGACCTTGTAAAGTAGAGCATTAGAAACAGGATGAAATTCAACAATGGGAAGTGCATGGTCATGCACTTAGGGACAAATAACAGGAATTTTTCTTATAAGCTGGGAATGCATCACCTGGAAGTGACAGGGGAGGAGAAGGACCTGGGCATACTGGTTGATCACAGAATGACAATGAGTAGCCAATGCGATGTGGCAGTGAAAAAAGCTAATGCGGTCCTGGGGTGCAGGGGCGTTGCTGGCACTGGGCACGCCGGGGCATGTGCCCTGAACCCCAGCGCCAGTGCCCCGGATCTCTGGCCCAATTGGGCCGGAGATCTGGGGCCCAGCTACCATTGGCCGCGGCAGCCCTGTCCCTGGCCAGGGATCCGGGGCCTGGCCGCCCACAGCTGTGGCGTCCAAGTCCCTGGCCTGGGATCCAGGGACTGGCCAGCTGCGGCAGCCCCCTCCCTTGCACCGGGGATCTGGGGCCTGCCCCAGGTCTCTCCTGTAGCCAGCGACACCTCTGCTGGGGTGCATCAGAAGGGGTATTTCCAGTAGAGATAGGGAGGTGTTAGTACTGTTAATACAAGGCGCTGGTGTGACCTCACTTGGAGTATTGTGTACAATTCTGGTCACCCATGTTTAAGAAAGATGAAGTCAAACTGGAACAGGTGCAAAGAAGGCTACAAGGATGATTCATGGAATGGAAAATCTTTCCTATGAGGGACAACTTAAAGAGCTTGGTTTGTTTAGTCTGAGCAAAAGAAGGCTGAGAGGAGATATGATGCTCTTTATAAATAGATTAGAGGGATCAATACAAGGGAGCGAGAGGAATTATTTGAATACAGCGTGAAGGTGGACACAAGAACAAATGGATACAAACTGTCCTTCAGAAAATTTAGGCTTGAAATTAGATGCAGATTCCTAACCATCACATGAGTAAAGTTCTGGATAGTCTACCAAGGGAAGTGGTGGGGGCAAAAACCTTAGGTGCCTTCAAAACAGAGCTTGATAAGTTTATGCAGGGAATGCTATAATGGAGAGTGTAGCTTGGCCATTGTCTGTCTTTTACTACTGGTGATGGGTATGATAGTGACCTGGGAAGGGGTATTAGATCGAGTGGGTTCTGAGTTATTACAAAGAAGTTCTGCTTGACTGGCTGTTGTGGACTTGCCCTCATGCTCAGGGTTTAACTGATTGCCATATTTGGGTCAGGAAGGAATTTTCTCCCAGGGCAAATTGGCTTGAGTGCTGGGAGTTTTTTGCCTTCCTCTGTAGCATTGGGCATGGCTCACTTGCTGGTTGATTCTCTGTATTAAAGTCTTTAAATCATGTTTTGAGGACTTTAATAGCTCAGTTATGGGTTTGAGGTTCATTGTAGGAATGGGTGGGTGAGGTTTTTGTGGCCTGCAGTGTGCGGGAGGTCAGACTAGATGATCATATTGGTCCCTTCTGACCTTAGAGTCTATGGGTAGGTCCACACGTCTCTTTTATTTTGAAATGACACTGGTTATTTCGAAATAAAAGAGATTAGGTCCACATGACGTTTTCTTATTTCTAAATGACGTGATCTGTCATTTCGAAATAAGAACTGTCATTTTGAAACAGCTTAAACCCCATTCATTTCGAAATGTCTGTTATTTTGAAATGGTTATTTCAAAATAAGGCCGTTTGGACATGTTGTTTCGAAACAACATCACTGTTTTGAAACAACTGTTTTGAAACAACATGTCCAGATGGCCTTATTTCGAAATAACAGCTGTTTTGATAGCAGGCTTTCCCTTAATTCAAATTAACATTTTCTTAATTTGAATTAACTTATTTCGAAATAAGGACTTTATTTTGAAGTAACTCATTTTGAAATACTTATTTTGAAATAACGATGTGTGCGTAGACATAGCCTATGAGTCTTGGGATACAGGCAAAAGATACCTCTGGCCATTTGCCTATTGCTCTGTATGTTTCCTAGTAGGAACTTGTAGAACAGAACCTTGAAAGAACATTGACTTGGAAAATGCGCATAAATGGTGCAGTAACAGAGAATATAGATGACCAAGCCTGTTCAAGTCATTATCAGCTTTTGCTCTGCTTAAACACTTGACATTGAAACTCAGTCACATTCCCATTATCCATAGTGCTTTATGGAACATGCGGAGGAGCAAAAGGAAACCTACCAGGTAAGCAAAGAGATCCCTGCCTCCTGCAATTTTTCTTACCTCCACCCAAACCACTCACGAGAGCCAGACTTAGTCAGTGATGGGCCTATTCTATGTGTTCCAAGAGGAAGAACGAAAACCCATAGAAAAGGAAGAGGAATAAGAGGATTGTTTCTTTTAAATCTTCTCCTACCAGCAAAGCTTCCTTTATTAACTTCTCTCCCCAGGAGACTACTGCTGATCTCCTCCCTTCTGTCCTTCTGCAAGGGTGAGTTTGATTGTGCTTCTTCTAGCCATATCACTCAGGGCCACATGGGCCAAGATGCTTAGCTGGCTCTGAGCTCAACAGACTTTAGCTACTGCTGAGCAACATCACAGAAGGTAAGCCTGAAACAGTTCCCATCCAAGCAAATGAAAAGCAAAATTAATGTCAAAAACCACTGAACTGTGAGCAGCTGCTATGAAGAGATTCTCATGGAGCATGAAATGTTTGTTTCTGTGTTTGGGGGTGTTACACACACAGGATTCACAGGTATGTGTTTGTAACACCCCCAACGTGCAGGTCAGTCCCCCCCCCACACGCATGCATGCATGCACACACAGGATTCACAGGTATGTGTTTGTAACACCCTCAATGTGCAGGTCAGCCCCATCTCTAACGTGAAGTTCTTTAAAAAAAAAAAAAAAACTTGTATGATTAAATGTTGCAATGCTCCCCTACCTTTTCCAGTCCTCCTCAGACTCCCAGAACTCATAGACGATGAAAGTGACTCCATCGGGGAGCCTAACGGCAGTTACACTAAAAGAGATGAGAGGGAGAAATGAAAAGCAAACACAAATGTATCTTGTGCCAGATGAACTATTCCAGCCACACGACTTGATTGGGAGCCCAGTCTATGTGATGACTCGTCAGCATGCATGAAACTCACTGGCAGCATGGCACTCAGCTGCTGGAAGTGCAGCATGTCTGAACGCCCCATGTCAGGTATGGAAGGAATGATGAAGAACCTGATTCTGACACATTCTGCACAATTCTCAATGCCAGCCGCAAAGAAAAAAAGCTGAGAGTGCTCAGCACATCTCAAGATCAGGAACGAAGTGTGCACAGCACCGTAACTGGATGTTGGATCCAGGCTTTCTGCAATCCAGGGATCTGTGACCTTGCAGCCTCTGTCTGAGTCCATCATTGAGACTGACATGGTAGCACAGATAATTTAAAAGTCTCAGTCCCTGCCATGCCCCAGAAAGGACCAGCTGTTGCACTATCAACCAAGCTCTATAAACTAGTGTTACAGTGCTGCTGTATCTTTGCACATGGGCATTAAATAATTTAGCAGGAGGCAAACTTCAGACTATCAAGTTTACCTGGCCAAGGTCTGAGGAGAAACCAGAGCTGGATCTTGTCTGACTTTTCTGTTTGCAGGGAAGAGGAAAACCTTGCTTCAAATGAGCTAGCGCGTTTGTTCTAGGAGAGTTCACTTTCACTGTCTTCCCCTCATTTCAAACAGCCATTCCACTTTCTGTGACCTTAAGTCTGCCTGGAAAGCCTAGTGCACCTGCAGAGCAAGTGGCTTCTCCAGACTCTGCTTTGGCTCTGGTGGTTTCAGATGAAGGGATCTGACTCTCTCACTGCTTTTTCCTTGCACTGATCTAGAGGTTCTGATGCCCTTACCCCTTCCATGCTGAGTTGTTCAAAACACACACAGTTCTCCATTGTGGGCCAGCATTGCTGATTGTTCAGACTAAAGGAAACTGCAGCATGCACACAGGCCAGCAGCAGTGACTGGATTCCACTGAAGGACGATTCAAACGGAATCAGATTTGAGCACTCAAACTGCAAAGGGTTTTGATTTGCGATTTTTGGTGGATCCATTACAAAGATATAATTTGGATATGATCCGGATTTGGCTTTAAGACTGTCTTGCCCAGCCTGCCCAATTTTGAGGGTGACTGAATCTAGGACTTTGGTTCAGGTTATCTCCGGACTAAACCTGGCTCTATGTTCCATATGTGCCCTTTGTACCTGGCAAAGCTGTTGGCATCTGAGGAGCTAGAGCAGTAGCTGTGCTGTATGTGAAGCCTAAAGAGGTTCATCATTCTTTGAAACAGTCACTCCCCTTTTGTGTCAAAGAGGAGGAGACTCGTACTTACTGGAAACAGTCTCTCTGCCCTGCGGCATTCTTCAAGTACTGCTTGAGGGAGCTACAGAATTCCCCCAGGTGCTTCTGGGAAACCGTCATCTCATTCCGTACCAAAAGGAGATACTGAAAATGCAAGGCCAAACAAGTCAATAAAACCGGAGTGTTTTAATACAACTAGAAAGCAAAGCCATTAGATTCTTCATGTCACAATCACAGCCAGAGATCTTGGCAGTTACCTATTATCATCTGTGCATTAATCTTGTGTTCTCTGGCTCTGCTTGTCACTGAGGGCCCAATTCCACTTAACAGCAGCAGAGGAAGTGCCATCTAGTAGACAAGCTGCTGGACTAGGGGGTCAGAAGACCCTCGTTCTATTTCTGGCTCCTTCACTGCCCCGCTATGCAACTTTGGAGAAGTCAGTTCATCTCTCTTTGCCTCATACCCTTTGTCTTGTCTACTTAGACACAAACTCCTCAAGGCTTGGGGCAGCCTTTTACAATACAGTGCTCAGCACAATTGGGAGCTCTTCTCAGCTGGGGCTTCTAGGTGCTACCATAATAAATAATAAAAAGTAGAGTCTTTCTCTATTGATATTTCTTGGACTTTCCCAATTAGTAAGCAGTTAACCTGGTAAAAAATGAGCAGTAAGTCACTGAATTTGCTTTAAATTCTAAAATGAGATCACATACATTAGACACGAACTAGAATGAAAATATCTTTCACAGTATTATGGCTACAAATCAACGTATACATGAAAGGTGCTGTGAACGGGTATATCCCAACTCTTCCCTAGCGTCACAGAATGCTACTACTGTGTTGAAGTACTGTCCAGGTAATGGGTGGTGACAACCCCAATCCATGTTAGAAAAATCATCGTTTTCGTGGGTCTCCCAGGGAAGGACAGCTAAAACAGATCAGAGATTCTGCAAAGCGTGACCTGGAGTTGGATTGTTTCCAAACACAATCCCTCTCAACTCTGCCACCAGTAATTTTGTGTAGGGTCTGTCAAATCTAATTTCACAGGCAATCTATTTTAAGAATGTGTGGTGGAACGGGAACATGTCACAGAAGACAGTGAGTTTAATATAATTAATTTATTGCAGCAAACACCAGTCACTCTCCAGGTAGAAATCACTTCTTGTCATGCTTTCTGCTTCCTCCCCACTGGGCTGTTTAATGATAGACTTGCGACCAAATTCATCCCTGGTGTAACTCCACTGAGAAGTAAGAGGAAGACATCTCCCTGTATGGAAGGTATGAGGTTCTGGAAATCCAAAAAGGGGGTAAAAAAGGATCCTTGACATGAATTTTCATGGTGGCATGGGGTCTACACCCTAGGAATTTGATGCTGTCCCAATTAAATCAGTTCAGGAGATGTTTACACCAGTATTTTTAGGTGGGTTAGGTGGTTTAAAGTCCTTAACGGCTAGGCAAAGAGCTCATCTACACTGTGCAGGGTCAGTCCCTGACATGTGAGCTAAGACTCAATGAATTCTATTCTCTCTATTGGGAAGAGATGATAAAACCAGATAATCAAAGGGATGCCTTGTTCAACAGAGAGAGCTGTGGCTCTGTGTACTGTTGAGAAAACACATGCAGCAATGAAGAGTTTGCAGTTACTCTAGTTTGAGTCTCTACTTTGCAGAGGTTCCCTGCCTGCTAACATGTCATGTGCTCACTACACTGCTGGGGCAGAGGGTGGGGACTTCTTCAATCAGGGCTGGTTCTTCCATAGAGGCGACCTAGGCAGTCGCCTAGAGCGTCAACAATTAGGGGCCGCCAAAGGCTGGACCCCTCCCATGGCCAGATCCTGGCAACAGCGCCGCCCCACTCGTAGCTGGGGTGTGGGGGTGCTAAAATCCATGCTGGCCTAGGATGGCAAAAAACAGCTTTCTGCAAGTTCACCCATCTTCGAAGCATCTGAGGAAGTGGGATCTTCTCCCACGAAAGCTCATGCAAAAAAATAAATCTGTTAGTCTTAAAGTGCCACACAACTCCTTGTTGTTTTTTTGTAAAAAACCTTGGGCCAGTCCTGTCTCCAATTCCTTCCATCCATTATTACAAACATATCATAGGTATGAGAGAGTCCTGCAAAGCCCTGAAATAGCCATCTCACAGGACATGTTTTTTTTCTCCAAACCAAATGTCTGTTCATAATCATCCTTTTTTAGAAATGCCCAAGGCACATTTTGGTTCTTTGGCTATAAACTATCCCACTTTTTGGTTAAATTACCATTTTTTCTTGACCAATGGGCTATGGATATACCACGGAAAGGAAGATAAACTGATCTTCTGCTGAATGGAAATGAGTTTTTAATGGCTCACTTTTCGTGGCTCATTTGCTTTCAATAATCAGTTGCAGTATTACATTAAAAGCCCAGCCTCGCTTGATTAACCCATTTGCTCCTCAAAGAAAACACTACCACACCCAATAAAGTGAGGCATGAAGAACACGAAAACCCGTTTTTCCAGGCATACTGCCTCTTTTCACACATACCACATGACACTAGAAACTGACATAATAGGAGATAATTAGGTCCATCCGTTCAGGTTTCCTGTCTCTAACAGTGGCTCATGCTAGACAAAACAGCCATCTCAGTCAAACATCCCAAAGTGTATTCTTTAGTAGTATTCACTGCATGGAAAGTTGTTCCTGACAATCGCTAGGGACCGGTTCACTCTCTGGTGCCTAACAACACAGTAATTTCTGACAGCTATTCTTAGCATGACAACAGTGTCACTTTTGAAACTCAGCTGACCGCACCTAAATAACATCCTGCAGCAGTGAGTTTCACAGTTCACTATCCATTGCATAAATATTTATTTTATTTTACTTGCATTCAATCTCACTGTGTTCTAATAAATTCACTGCATGCCTCCTAATTCTTGTGTTTCATGAAGCAAGATAAGCAGTGGCAACTCACTAGCCTTTTCTCTGAAGCTCAACAGTTGAAATGTTGGTGGCAACTATATAGTTAAGGATATACAAGCATTTCTATAATAATGCCTCATTTTCAGTCACAAATAGATTCCTGAAACAGTCTCATCTCAGGGTGAAATTTTCCAGGCAGGGTCTTTGCCCAGAGATAATTACTTTGGTCTTTTTTTTTTTTTTAGATATGAGGGAGTGTTGCACTGTCCTCCCCGACCCCATACAGAAAATACTTTTTCAAGTAGTTCTAGGCCAGCATTTTAAAATGTTGCTAGTGATCTTGGTGCCCACTTTAAGACATCTTGAAGAGGCCTTATTTTCAGAAGACAGGTGCTCAGCACTTTTTGAAAACAAGGCCCCTTCAAATGTGCCTCCAACATCAAAAACAGAGATACCCAAGATGACTAGTTTCCTTTAAATATCTTGGTGGCAATGCTAATTTGCCAGCAGCAGGAAGTTACTATCCATTAGGGAAACAGCCCTCGCACTAATGACAACTGGCTTTGAGATGTCCAGTGAACACTGACTTTGAGATGTAGAGCTGAAAGTCACTCTTCATGCACACTCACTGTTCTGGTGTGATTATTGGCATTACTGTATTTTCCAGCCTTCAGAGCCAAAAAAAGTAGCATAGTGCAGGCACCTGTGCCTAAGTTAGCTGGAAGGGAATCATGTACATCCCTTGAGGTGCATACTCAGTGAGGCATGGTCAGATTCTACTATGAGCTACCGTGATGTAAATCCAGAGGAAATAAACTGAGTTAAAGAGTTAATCTGCATTCACACCAATTTGTCAGAGCACAATTTGACTGAAAGAGCTTAACTGCATGTGAGAACACTGGAGGGCAGAAAATAGCAAGCGTTCAGTATACCCTTAAGAGCTTCAAAGAGAGCAACTCATCTTGGCTAGAGGCAAATCAAAAAAAAAAAGCCTTGTGCTCAATGATAGCTAAAGATAACACCAAAAAAAAAAAAAGTCTGTATGGAGACCTCATTACTATCCTTCCTTAGATGGAGACTGACCACCACAGAGACCCAAACGTCTCCGTTCTGTACTAATCTCTAGCATTCTAATAGAAATTGAGGGCTCCTGCTACATCAAGTCCCTGCTTTGCAGTACAAGAAGAGGTTAGCAGCCAAGCAGCAACAGACAAGTCTTTACGTATGCAACTTACAAGGTAAAAATAGCGAGGCACAGCTTGGGCTATGCAATACAAGCATTGAGGGGTTTGTATTTTTTTTTTTTTTAAGTAGACTGGAAAAAGACAAACAGAGCACATGTTAGTGCCTCCTACCTCAACAGATCTGTCCTGCCTCCGTGTTTCCAGTCATAAATAGGCATATGTAAAATATCTTCCTGTGCAAAGAATATCTATTTATACATAAACACAGGGTGTTTAATGTTCAGCACTTTAGTACTTCTCAGCATTAGCAGCACCAGCCATTTCTGCACTTAGCAACTGAGGGAACAGAAAAGGGTGAAGCCCAAAATTAAGAAATAACAGTATTTAGCGCTGAGATAGCACTTTTTATCCCCAAAGCACTTTATAAACATCAAACTAACTAATCTTCGCCACACCTTTGTAAGGCAGGGAAGTGCTATTATCGCCACTTCACAGATGGGGAAACTGAGGCACGGAATTGTGACATGACTTGACCAAGGCCACTCAGTGAGAGTGTGTCAGAGGGAGGATTAGCTCCCATCAGTTTCTGCTTCAGATTCCTTATGTGCAAATCAAGGGGCTGTGCCTTTGTATCATGATGTATACATTTCAAAGCAGAACTAAAACATGCCAAACATGAGCTAATTGTTCCTTTCCTGCTTTGGCAGAGGCAGATATTTTTTAAAAAAAAAATGTTACCCTATTATTGTTAATGTTATTTGCTCTCTCCACCAGTCACAACACTCTAGATGATGACACAGATCTCTAAGTCTCCTTTTAAAACGGGGATTTGAAATAACAGAGATATTCTGTTGTTCACTAAGGGTATGTCTACACTATGGACTTAAGTTGACTTAAAGCTCCTTTAAGTTGACTTAAGCAAAGCAAAAAAAGGCTTTGCTTAAGGGTTTTTTAAGTAGACCGGAAAATAGTTTTCTTCTGGCAGCAGGAGTTTCACACTAGGAGTTGTGGTGGCAGGCGTGGGCTTAAGTTGACTTAAAAACTCCTGCCCTGTAAGTCGACTTAAGCTTTTAAGCTGACTTTGCAAGGCAGTGCTCTCCCCCTTCCCTACCCCGAGGTGTGATCAGGCTCCAGGGCCCTGATCCAGCCAGGGGCCCAATCCGGCTCCTGCCCTGTGGCAAGGAGGTGGGGCCCAGATCTGCCTCCCAGTTCGTCTCCGTGGGCAGCAGGGGCTAGGAGCTTTGCAAGCTGTGGGGGCTAGGAGCCAGCTCAGAGCCCAATCTGGCTCCCAGCAGCTTGTGCCGTGGAGCAAGCAGCTAGGGGCCTAGCCAATTTCACCGACTCCTAGCCCTCACAACCTCTGGTTGGCCAGGGGCTGGTCACTTGAAAGTGGCCAAGGGGGATGCCAGCTCCCTGCTCCTCTGGCCCCTTCCAGGTGGCTGAGGGAGATGCCTGCTACCCACACCCCTGGCTGCTTCCAAGAAGCCAGGGCACGAGTGAGCTGCCAGCCCTTGCTGACCGCAACAAGGGACTGAGAGCCCAGTTGGGCCCCCAGCCCATTGATGCAGGCTGAAGGGCTAGGAGCTGGCTCCTATTCCCACCTGGGAAGGGGCGCGGAGCCCCATCTGGTTCCGTGCCTTTTGCTAGGGGTGGCAGGAGGCTTAGAGTATAATCAATTACAGGGCCTACAAGCCTATGAAACTGACCAGCTCCAAGGTGCCTGGTCAATTTCACAGGCTCGAAGCCTGAGAAATTAGCTCTACTCCCAGAAGCTCGGGCTGAATTGGGCTCCGGGGACCAATCAGGACCAGGGGCAGGGCAGGGGGTGAGGCGCCCCCCAGGTATGTTTGCACAGTGTCCACCTTGTTAGGTCAACTTCCCAGGGCCCCCCAATGTAGACATAGCCTGTTAGAGCAATATGGTGCTTAATGTGATATATCCACAAAACAGCACAAATGGCAACAGTGGCATGGGCAAGAATAGGCGCTATCCATAGGCCTCATTGAGTGGAAGGAAATCTCAGCCCCACTGTGTGACTGCTCCGTTATTCTGAAGGGCAGAAAGAGAGCTAAAGGCTGAGAATGCGTGTGTCTGAAGGTACTTAGCTACCCACTTCCCTTCTGGCCTCTCTCCTGCTACTTGGTAAGTAAGAGTAACTTGGCAGCCCCATAATTAACACAGTGTTCATTTAAAACAGGATCAGATACTGCTGAGCCCCTACCCCTTTGGAACTGAAACAGTGAGGCTCCTTCAGTCTCAAGCATTTCAGCCACAATCCAAAAGTGCCGATCTCTTCAGAAAGTCGAATGAAGACATGTCGGCTAGTTATTCTGCACCCCACGGCAAATGTCATAGCCACCAAGTTAGATGTACAGAAAATTCCCCAATGCCAGCTGCAGCAGGATGGAGGTATAAATGGTCACCAAGGGAAATCAACAGCTGGCTTGTAAGTAGGAGGATTTCTGAATCCTTCAAAATTGACGGTAGTAGAGCCCATCATGAAAAGGGCTGTGCGGCCTCCCTGTTGTGGATGAAGACCCAATGTATTTCTAAGAGGGAACTCTCAACTCTCTTGCTTTATGGAGACTGAAATTTCCATCCCCCTTTCATTTCTACTCCTCCATCCACTGAGGATCAGTGCTGGCAACAGGGAACATCACTGGACCATCTCTACACCTGCCTCCCAGCATCAAGGTCATTCTGTATCACTGTCCTTTATGACAGCCCCTTTGGAGTGCTGCATCCCATCCAAATTAAATAGCAACTGCTTGGCAATAGCATAAGGGAATCCCTTCCCTTCCTGAGAGATGCACCTCCCTGATATTCCTATACTCTGCTAGCTGCTCGGTGGCACCTTTGCCTCCATACTGGCATGAGACCATTACCACTGTGCGCAGAATGCTGAATGCACTTTACAACACTGCTCAATGCGACAAACTGACTCAGTGTTACATTGATTATTTTATCTTGCCTTTCATTCTGGCTCTGCCCTAAGAGGACACCTCTCTTCTCTCCCAAACAGCTTATTGTAATTGTTTCACATTCACAATCCCAATGCAATGCTTTATAATAAACAAAGTCAGGGGCCCAAAGACTGACAGACAGGTAGGCATCACCACAGCAACGTTATCAGCTCATGGTAAAGACACATCAAACTATCACTGCTTGCAATGCATTAGTTTCCTTGAAAAGTCTCTTCAGTTTACAGTTAGTCAGCCACCGGCAGCCTCCAGGTCTGAGAGCTCATAAGAGCATCTCTGTTTCAGGCTATTCTATACCAAAAACCTACCAATCAGTATAGTTACCTACTGTGACCCAGGCCTCCTGGGATAACCTTCTGAACGTGCCAAAATCAGGGCAAGCTGCAAAACCAGTGGCCAAACCCCGAAACCACTTTCAGGTGGTACTTAAACCAGTCTCCCACTCAGTCACAAAACATGCTCTGATTCCCCACTCTGGTCATCACCAAGCATAATAAAATAAGAACAGCCCCCTTTATTGCGCATCAGCTCCTTTGCTCCCCAACTAGACACTGAGTCTCTTAAAAAAACAGGTTCTCCTGACCCCAAAGGGCCAGCCACATCACCCAGAACAATATAGGCCTGGCTCTTACCCAAAATACCATGCTGCCAGCCAGTCCTTTACCAACTGCAACTAAAGGTTTAATATAAAAAGAAAAGAAAAAAATATGAGAGATGTTAAAGGGTCATCGTGAATCACACACATACAAATGATTTAGAGTCCATAGAAAGCAAATCCTTGAAGAATCTGCAGTTTGCTGTTTAGTTCAATTTCTCTGGTATGCACCCAGCACCTGGGTGGGTCTCAGTCCTTTGTTCAGTCCCAGAAGAATAGTTCCAGAGATGCTTGTTGCAGACAGACTGAAGACTGAAAGTTAATCTCTGTGCCATCCTGATCCCTAGCTACAGTAACACTAATATGGTTTTTTCCATTTTCAAGCATTTGATGAAGCTGGATTTTCTCCCATGAAAGCTCATAAGATAAATAAGTTCATTAGTCTTTAGAAATGCCACAAGACTCCTTGTTTATTTTTACTAAGATGGATGATGCATTAAAAATGCCTTAGATCCTGCTTTTTAAAGTCATGGCTAAAATAGCACGTACAGGAGATCTGTTCTGTGGGCTTTGGGGATTCTAAGCAACAGCTTAAGAAAGGCAGTTTCAGCTTCGTTTTCTGTTTTAATTAAAATAACTCTGATCAATGCAGCCTCCTACGTACATCACACTCCTCTGACAATAGAAAAATGAGTGTAAGAGCCTCCAGGGAAAGAAGGAAGACCTAGTCAAATCCATAAGAAGTGCTGCCAGTCATTAAGGGATAATTGGATTCCAGGCTCCTCTTGTAATTATGAGCAAAGAAAGATATGGAGAAAAATCATCTGCAATGTCTTTCTTCTGTGCACAGGGCTGTAAACCACTAGCAGTAGTCTTTCTCACCTGGACAGAGGCAGACATTTCAAAGTCTTGAGAGAGTCTATTTCAGTCTGGAATTACTTGCTACACTGCTAACCCAATGGAACAAAATCTTTAGAAGACCTGCAGGCTTTGTAAAACACCACAGAAACTGCCAGACAGCTTCAGACCAGTAGTTCATTTATTCAGGATCTTGTCTCTAGCTCTGGAGACTCAGTGCTCCAGAGGCAAGTGTAAAAACCCTCAGATTAGATAAATATGGAAGGTTCATCCTAACTCCCTTCAATTAGAACCTAAATGCATGAAGTTTAATAGCCCTTCTACATTTAAATGAAAATAAATTCAGACCCTATCTAATGTAACAGCGGATATTCTTGTTAGCTATATAAACATCCAGTTCGTTCTTGAATCCCACTAGATGCTCTTGGCCTCCATATGCTCACTCTGCACATAGCCACAGCAAAATAAAATAAAATAAGTCCTTTTTGTTTATGTGTTTTTGAGGAAAACTAATGCTTTCAGGCAGCTGTTTTAAACATCAGTATCCCTGAGAAATTGCCACCAATATCCTAAAGTGTAATACGTTATATGAGGTATTTTCCTTTTCTTTCTCCAGGGCTAGTATATCTCTGTCACAAAGCATTGGGTTATATCAGACCACTAGTCTTTCTAACACTAACAAGTCTCTGCACTCGGTGCCTCTGACTTAAAAAGGTCAATGAATCAGTATTTGAAGGACTCTTTCCTGCCATTGCAGGTTTATCAGAGACCTGACACCGGTCACAAACAGAGGGTAAGGACAGATGATCTTGGACCTTCAGGTTGTTTTTCATAAGGCATACTGGAAACTTGCCAAGTTCCTGAAGTGTCTCGATTTGTATTGCTTTGTGCTTTAGAGTCAAACAGTGCTGAGCCCTGTAGTGGTGTGCTCGGGATGCACAGGATAAGCCCATTGCCCTTCATTAGCCAGGACGTGGAGGGGAGGACACATGAAGACGAATTGCTTCAATTCTGACAAGCAGCTTAAATCAAACAGGAAAGCCAATATTTAAAATGTGGTTCTTTTATCTCTGAATGGCTGGGTAATCTGCTGATGAGACTCATTTGTGTATGTTTGCCTAGATGCTCTCTGTTCATCTCTCAGGCATTGGGATAAAGGGCTACATACCATATCACATGATGTATCTTACCACAAGCATAATTTCTCACTGTCTTGGACTTTCACTTCATTCTGAAGCCATACCATGAGGGGAATACCTCTTTACTGGCTGACCCCAGATGCCCGTGAAAGGTAATGAGGGGATGGCACAGAGACATTTAATGCTGTTCCTTCCATATTCTTACACCACCCTCATCGTTACAAGATCTGCCTCTGGTTTGCATGAATTTCGAGGAAGACAGAGGATGATTCCTGCCTAGTCACAGTGATTCGGACTGCTCTGTGAGACAGCTGACCTGTCCTTACACAGGCAGCAATGAAGAGATCTTTGTGGGCCTCTGACTGGATGTTGGTTTCTACCTGGCAACCATCTGTTAACCCACATCCCCAAGGGACCATTCCTACAACAGAGAATGGCTGGACTGCAGAGGCCACGGCAGCATTCCTCTAGCCTCACTTCTGGTGCTGTGTGTTTTGTAGTGTCTTCTCTTCCTCAGCCTACTTCCCCCATGCCCTAAAACAGGGGATGCTCTCTTAGCAGCATATTTACCCCCAACCTTCATAATTTTGCCTGAGTGAAGACATCTCCCATTAGTCACATCATAAACCCCCCTCATGAGCTGCAGATCTGAGAGTCTTCCAGCATTCTTGGAAGCTTCTAGCAAGGCCTCCGCTCTGGTTCTCAGCATTAACTAGAAATGGATCCAAACCACAAAGCTTGGATCTGAACTCGAATGCTAAAATCTGCCTTGTTTGGAGGCCAGGCGGTGGTTCAGGACCATCTTAGCTACTATTAAGTAAATCCATTCTGCTTAGTTTCACCATGGTCCTAAACCAGAAGGCAGCAAACCATGCTATTTGTATCACTTGCAGGTTTTAAAACAAAGACAGATGTTTTGCAATGCACTGTCTAGCAGATCTGAGCAAATAGCATGAAACATTTTATGGGAATTTTTGTTCACATCTCAAAATAAGATTCTCTCCAGCCATGTTCAAAGTCTCTTTCGGTTCATTTTCTCCAAACAAATATTGTTATATATGTTATGGTAGTGCCTAGAGCTCCCAGTCTGCAAGCTACTGTGCTAAATACTGTACAAACACACAGTAAGAGACAGTCCCCAAAGAAATGACCATCCAAGATATGGGCTCAGGTACATGCACAGATATGAGCACTTGTGAACACAGAATTCCACCTCTGTGAGCACAAATGGGGTGCTTAAAATGCTTGCCTGATCATCCAGTCATGACATAAATGCTATGACATGTGAAGTACAAGATCAGTCATGACTAAGCAGCAGAGCTCCTGTTTTGAATTTTGATTATTTGTGAGGGTCCCCTCAAGTAAAAATAATTCAAAGAGCTATTCACCAGTGGCCAGTGACATTCAAATGACCAGCACACTGGAGATTTTGCAAACTACCAATCAATGGGCAATAAGCAGAATAATAGGTGATAGTCAAATATTTATTTTTCCTCACACAACTTGCTGTTGGTATAATGCACAAAAACCCACAACAGAGAGAGGCATACAAGAAAACAAATGTGCACCTAGCCACGAGGTGCAGTTGTTCCCCAGCTGAGATCCCTTTCTAAAGACAAAGTCTCCTTCTGCATATTCTTTAGAGCCCATTCTTTCATGGCATAAGCTGAATGGCAGCAGTTTCTGATATCAATAGTTTCCAGGGGTAGGGTTGATTAACCTTCTACCTTAGCACACCAAACAACTTGTGACAAAGGAGTCATATTGTTCAAAGCAGTACGCAGTATATTCTCTATAGATGGGCTTTCATTCATCTGTTGCTTCAGATAAAGATGGGTACAAATCTATGTTTGTTTTGCAAATAGCAAAATATTAATGGCATCCAGTTGCCAAAGGCAAACATGGTGCACGAAGCTCTTCAAGAGACAAATGTTTAGTTGTCCTTGCCCAATCAATCATCAGATCTTTTCAGGAATTCTAAATAATCCGTTTTAGCCACGAGAGGATCTATTTGGTTAAATTCACAGTGCCAGATTCAAGGAAGTATTAATGAGAAACGTTATTTGGGACAGTTAATCACTCTGTAGACTTCCACAAAAGATTCACGTTTGTGTCCGTAAAAATAAAGAGAAGTGGACCATCAGTTGTTGGAAAGAAAGCTCTCCCTGTTTACCGCTCTCTGCACAGTTTCATAGAAAAAGAAACAAACAACAGGTGGTATTTCTGAGTCAATGCTTTGTCTTCCTGAAGAGTGACATCACATGACACAGTAACCATAGGAGTCCAGAGTAACAAACCTTCCTCCTGGTTTAAGTTGACCTGTAAAGCCACAGCTTTAGCACGAAGAGGCCAAGTGTGACATGCCAAACATGCTCATGCATGCATGCATATTTGCATATGTAAACACTTCATTTGCATATGCAAACAGAGGCTTTCATAATTGCAGGGACCAATCCCACTCGTGCATACTCACTGTGCAAGCTGTGCTTTCGCTGTCTGACAGTCTCTGGTGCAGGTCAAACCAGAGAGTCTGAAAAAATGCAGAAAATATAAAAACCATTATCATTGTTGTGGACAGAGGAACATGAACTGTAAAGGTCTTTGTCACTCCGTTAGCCGCCCACTGTCTTGTCTGTTCCCTGAGTACACCCATTCAGGCGTCCAGCATCAGTCCTTTACTTCTCCAGGGATGGCATTTCACAGTTCCCCACTCCTAGCCAACAAACCATGCTTATGACCCAGCTGGCCTGACAGATCAGCATCTGCAGTCCTTCCCTTTGGAAGACTGTGACTGGTTGCGGATACAGTGCCCACACAGCCTTCCTAAACGCAACATGTTGCTTATTCCCACAGAAAAGACAAAGAACTTTGAAAAAAGATGTTGAAAATCTTCAGTCCACACACAGGTATCTTCCTGACAGCCCAGTGACCTAGATAGGACCTCCACTCTAAAAATTATTTTGGGGAAGTCCTATGGCCCGTGCTATGCAGGAGGTCATGCTAGATGATCACAGTGGTTCCTTCTAGCTTTGGAAACCTGTGAGTCTTTATAATAAAGATGGACAGACCTGGAAAGTGAAGTTCTTCATTTATTCACAGAAGAGGCATTATGCTGGTTGCGTCAGTGTAGATAGAGGCTGGAGGCAGTGTGGGCTGATGGTTAGGACTCAGTAGTCCTTGTGTTTAATTATCAGCTCTGTCTTTTGTTTACTGGGTAAACACGGGCAATGACTTTCTCACTCAGTGCCTCATTTCCCTTATCTGTAAAATGGGGATAATGATACTGCCCTCCCCTGTAAAGTGCTTTGAGATCTACATATGAACAGACAAGGCCTAGATATTATATTATTTTTAGTGTTTCCTATGGTGTGGTAGCTTGTCCACTTGAGAACGGAGGCACATACTGTCACAACGCACTCTGTAGGAGCCAAAGGTCTGATTTCCTAGTTACAAGAAATATGGGTGACTTTTACCACACCAAAGTACAAGGCTCCCTATGTACAAATCCCCTGAGCCATCCAGTCAAATCATCAAAAGTATATTTGCATATATTGTTTGCTCACAATCACAAGCTGAACCAATTAGTTCAACTCATCTTAAAAGCTAATATTATGAAACTATTTTAATCATCTTGCTATTGTGAAAACTGATGGTGAATTTAATGCAGGAGTACAAGCAGTGGGACCCTTCTTTTGTCTTTAATCTATCACTTTCAAATCCAAGGTCCATTTAGCACTTCCAAAAACATTTTTCTAGGCTCCCAGTGTGAGCTCCAGAAGCCATTTCTCCACTGACTGGCATCAAAGGCAGAGAACATTATTTGCTGTGTCTCTATGTTATCTGCCAGGGACAGCCACCCAACTCCCTGCCCCTCTGAATGTGCAAATGCCAATCCCCAATCCACTGTGTTGAGACCAATCTCAGGGTTGCATGTTTGCAAACTGCAAACACAGACCTGGTTGTTAGGATTGTTTCAAATTCTTATCATAATTTTAGTGGCAAGATCAGATTTCTGAGCACATAATTTGTCCTTTGAGGGCAGCACAGAGAACTGACATTCATTGGTTTATCTAGAAGACAGAAAGCAAGAGGACAGGCAACAGACGTATCAGCTGCTAGTAAACAGGAGATACAAACCTAGTTAACACTGGCAGACGCAGCCCCTGTCCTCGGCTTCCTGTGCTGCATGCATTGCATTCCTTTGTTCCAGCTCCTCATTCTCATCTTCAAAGCCCTAAAATTTCCACTGCCATCATCCCTTCTTTCATTTCCACATCCTGCCCCATCCACAGTGCAGGCGCCTTTCTTCCCTCTCCATACTTCTTACCCTCAGCTCTCCAACTTCAGATTTACTGACTCTTTCTTAAGATCCCGCAAACATTTAGGCATTTGCTTACCTTTACTATTCTGCTTTGAACAGCACTAACTGTGCTAGTGAAGTTGAGCACACTTGTAATGTTTTCCTGATTGGAGCCCATGGCTTGATACAAATTCACATAAAGCCTCACTGTTGCAACCCACTTCTCCCAGGAATTTTGAGGACCTCGCCTTCCTCACTAACAATCTCTACATGTCTCACTTGGGTAAACTGTGGCGCTCTGTCATGTCTCGAATCTGTTTTGTCTACCAAGAGCGCATCAGGGCCAGCACTGTGTTGTCCTGCATCCTACATGGGGCTGCTGGGAAACATCCCCTTTCAAATGGTATAAAACCTCCCATTTCTATCCCCAAAGGTTCAGAAGATCTAAGCCCTTAAAAGCAGAGAGGCAAGACTGGCTGTTCCTCCAATGTGGGATATGGTTATTGCTAATATAGAAGAGAAATGTCACAGTTGGGAGACTGAAGGGACCATTTCTATGGCAGGCTGATTTCAGATAAAATGGTGGCTGAAGCTTAAAACATTAGTAGTAGCAGCTGAGGGAGATGGCTTAGTGTGCAGACGGACAGGAGAGAATGTGAAAGGTGCATAACGAGAAATGCAATTTGCCACACAGATATCTCTGCAAACAGGGTGCATATATTGATATAGAACAAGGCAGAAATCCAACAATATCAAGAGCTCTTCATATGCTGCTTCCTGGTGCAGTGTGCATCTTATACAACATTCAAATTAGATCACCCTCAGTATTATCTCCGCCCCCCCCATCCTGTATGAAAACAACAGACCTCATCTCTAAATGATCTCTCAGCTGTGTGCTTTACTGGTGTCCTGAATTACAGATTTCTCACATGAAAGACAGTTAGAATCCTTCACTAGTTTATAGAGTCAAAGATCAATAAAGAAAAAATTGATTTTTCCCCCAACCTCTTTTTTAATGGCCTGTCAATTAAGTGAGATTGGAAAATGCAGGAGGTGCTGTTTGTCGAGAAAGCGACCATGCATTACTGTATAATGTCAATCCATGTTAAAACTGGAGATACATAGTTACATATAACAACATTTCCATGGCTGACAGTGGGTTAAGGTACCCCAAATATATGGACTACTGTGGGAGCAGAAGTACTGTGAAGTTATATGGGTACAGCCCTACCCATTGTTGTCTCCTCTTGCTAAGAGAACTACATCTTTAAAACTTCTGAAGCCACAGTAATGTCCATATAGCATTGTCACAGGCTGTGGTGAGTTTTACAGATCTGTGTGTGATAGGCATTTTTAATTTCTTCCTAGCACACTGAACAGAGCTACTGAAGTCAATTGTGCAAGGACGTTTTTTCACTGTACAGACCTTCTCATGGAGCAAAACTGAGTCAGAGCTGCTCAAGTCACCTTAGGCAGCATTTTCAGGAAGTTAATTTCTTATGTACTGATTCATTGCGTGGGATTCCAAGGCACAACACAGAGCAGCCCTTCTTTCCAGTCTCCCATACACCTCCTTTCCCCCTGGAAGTGTCCTTCTTTTATCAATTCAACCAACGAGGCAAGCTGGAACATAGGGTGTGTTCACACAGCAGTCTTATTTCAAAGCAACAGAGGCTGTTTTGAAATAAGAAAGGCCATGTTCACACAACGCACCATTGTTTCGAAACAATGGGTTCCGTTGTTTCAAAACAACGGCGTTGTTTTGAAACAACTTAAACCCTATGTGGGGATGAAACAACGTTGTTTCGAAACGATTGTTTCAAAACAATGCCGTCTGAACATGTTGTTTCAAAACAACGGTGACTCGTTTCGAAATAACTGTTGTCTGAACATGCTATTTTGATTCCTGCTTTTTCCTTAATTCAAATTAGCAAACTGTTAATTCGAATTAACTTATTTCGAAATAAGGTGTTATTTCAATACAACTCGTATCGAAACAACTTGTATTGAAATAACCCCGTGTGTGTGAACATAGCCATACTGAATTAACAGAAGGGCACATGGTGTTTGTAAAGATGCCTCTCATTTATTTCTCTTCTGGCCTACAGTTGGTTAATACAGTAATAGGTACTGGGAGTGTATGGGTCTGGAGGCTGGGTCCACCATGTGAAAGAGGCAGACAGGCTTTAGGGACATGTCTGCAGCAAAGCAGCACCATTCTTTCGCAGTCCAGCCTTCAGTTTATCACTTAGCAAGCACTACCTTGGTGACAGAACATGAGAGAGAAATATATTGAGTGACTTCAGATCTGGATGGCACCTGTGCTTTTAATAAAGTTTGGTTTATATACCAGTCACGTTAAATTTCCTGTTTACACCAGTTTGTTGTGTCCAGAACAGGACAGAATCTGATCTTCGTTATTCTATGTGATGTGCATGGATAGAAACCAGTTTTTACAGATAGATAATATATAATGCAGCTAGTGTGATATCATACTCACGAATAAGAAGATCTGAGTCAGATCCATAGTTTGCAGACAGTTTTAACCCCTGGGACAAATTCTTAGCTTGCCTCAAGCCATCCTCCATATTTGTGCCCTCAAATTTTGTGTGTACAAACCCCAAATTTGCACCTGCAAATGTGCAAATTGAATAGTAGTATAAGCAATGGCTAGATGTGCACATCATGGAGTATTGCAAGGAGAAAGGTGCAGGGTACATCTAAGAAACATTGACCTTTAGGTTTTCACTAACTGCCTTCAAGAGCATGTGCAAAGTTCTAGGTCAAATGCAGTGCAACAACAACAACAACAATAATAATAAATCCACCTAAAATAGGTGCACTGGGAAAGACTGGCCTAAATGCCAGTACTCTCTGCTATTTCATGCCTCTTTCATTAAGATGTTAGGGAAATTTTCAAGACTGAAAACAGGTGAGGGAAAATTAGAATCAGTTGAAAGAAAAATGCCTGAGCCCTAGATATTAGAAGTGCTCTTTTCTGCTACAGAGGTACAGCCCAATCCTTAGTGCCATTGGTCAGCAAGGAGCTGCAGAGTCAGGGGGCTCACCCAAGTTGCAAGGACAAGCAAACTGCCTTATCATAAAAGACACACAGTTGGACATGAAGGTTCCTCAGAGTACAGTAATTTGATGACTACTCCATAATCAAAACTAGCAAAAACTTGATTTTACTGTAATTCGGACAGATACTTGTAGGCAAAACATGGGTCAGCCAACACAATCTAACTATAACAAAGCCAATGGGAAAAGCAAGTTGGACCAGCAAACACCATCAGTTTGAAACTGGGCTTTAATAACCTACCTCACCAGCAATGACACACACAGTCTTGGAGACAAAAAAGCCCAGCAGACACAAAAAGGGACCAGACTTCTGCCCAGTAGGAGACTGCCAGCAAGCCATGGTGTATATTAAAAGGGGAAAGGCTTTCAGAAAAGATGACTCTGAATGATGCATTATAGTTTCAGAGATTTTAAAGGCCATGTGGAACATCTAGCCTTATCTCCTAAATAACATAGGTCAGAGTACTGCTTTTTTGGGGGTGAAAAAAAAAGGTGCTAATGATCTGCTGGGGACCTGGGGCCACTGCCAGTAGCGGCAGGAGCCAGGGCCACACTGCTGTGAAAAAAGGTGCTGGTATTCAGTACTCCTGAGTACCATCATGGAAAAAGCTCTGGGTCAGAGAATTTTATCCAGTTAGTTCTTGAGTCCACTAACTTGAATTTGACTAAATTACATCTTCCAGAAATGCATCCAGTCTTGATCTGAAGACTTCAAGGGATGGGGAATCCAGCCCTTCCTTCGTAGTTTGTTCCAACGGTTAACTGTCTCAGGACTGAAGCTTGAACTTTCCAGCCAATGACAAAGCACATACCTTGAGAGCCTGAAAGAAATCTGAGGCAGTCCTTCTAGACTGAGGGGAAATAGTGGCACCAAAATAAGGCCTTAAGAATAGGAGTGGAAAATAAGGGAATCAGGAAGAATTAATAGGGTTTCTCTCCTCCAACACCTACCCCTATTCTCAGCACAGAAAGGTAAAGGGTAAAAGAAAACAAGGAACAGCCCATCAAAAATGCAGGCATTATATCATCAGTTCATCCAATTTTCCTTGTTGCTTCCTGGTACATTAGACAGGAGTTAGCCTGGCTTCTTGAGAGTAAAAATAATAAGCGAATAAATATAATGGAATCAAAAAACAGCCCCAAGCCATTCGAAAACCGCATTCTGTTGCCTTGACAACCCATTTTCTAAAAATATTGTCAAGATGAACATTACTTACAGAGCTGCCTTAAGTTGTTATGACAACACAAGGGAATGATTCAATCCAGTATTGATATGAACATTTTCCCCCTACCCACCATCTTTCTGCAATCTCTCTGAAACAACTGAATGACATAGATACTCAGCGGAAGCCCTGAGGATTCTATCCTGCATTCATTTCAATAGACTAAATCTGAGGTCCCTCCACCCTCACCTGTATGATCGTTCTGTGGATCCCTTTATAACCTCATTCTCACTTCAAATCACTTGTAGAATCATAGAAGATCAGGGTTGGAAGGGTCCTCAGGAGGTCATTTCATCCAACCCCCCTCCTCAGAGCAGGCCTTGATAGCACACCTCCCCATTTCAATTTCCCAATCATATATTTTATCTGTTCCAGTGGTCCAGAGGGAACAACCTGACAACTGGATTGACCATTCAACCCAAATTTAAGCTGTATCTTTTCTGATGTTTGAGGTTTTTATTTAATATCTACATAAATTTAATGTTCCCTAAGCCCTGGAAGACCACTAACTCCATACAGCCTGTAGTGAATTATATTTATATAACTTAGGATAAGGCAAACATACGATAAGGCAAGGCAATGGCCCTATCTGAAAGCAGGTCACAGGTGGTTCACAAATATAGGAATATAGCCTCTTTAAATTTTTTGCTTACTTAATGCATGCAGTGTTGTTATAGCCACGTTGATTCCATGAGAGAGGCAAGACGGGGGAGTCAGTATCTTTTACTGGACCAACTTCTAAATTCGTCTGGTAAAAGGTATTGCCTCCCCCACTTTGTATCTCTGCTTACCTAACTATCTTTAAGCAATTGGGATGGAAATAAATCAGGATGAGGAATTATGTACACTTTGTTTTAATTTTCCTAACAAGCCATTCTGACATTTTAAAAGCAGGGCCCAGGTATTCCATGACTCATTATATCAATTCCACATTATGGTTCTTCAGCAGCATGTGCTGTTAAAATTCAAAGGCCATTGCAAGGACAGAAGAAACCCAGCAGAACTAGAGGAGCAAAGTGGTGCAGTTCCAAAGGAGATCTATGTTGCTGCACTCTTTGCCCCAGAAGTTATATTGCACCAAAGATACTGAATAGTCAGTTAGACCTTGACCTCAAGGGGCTGTCTATTCCAAACAAGGGAGGCAAATCAATGGGGCAGTAGGAGTAGAAGTTTTCACTGACTCAGTCTATATTGCACCTTTTCAGAGGACATGTTTACACTACAAGTGTTACAGTAGCCTCTAGACTTGAACAAGGCCATTCTCTTCAAAATGGGTTGAGGGTTGATGTCCAAAACAACAACATTGCAATCTCTTGCTGACCAGCTCTTCCCAGTTCATGGGTCAATGCCTCTCTTCCTAAGACACACTTTTTGTGGGTCCTTGCAGTATTTCCTCTGACTCCCCCACAGTCTCTCTTAACATAACGAAGATGATGAATATCAGGCCTCTACTCACATTGACCAGGCCAGCGAAGTTCAGATTTCATAATCTTCACATCAACTCTGGTGATGTTAGCTGCAGAGAAAATGCTGCCATTGGCATGACAGCCTTCCCCCATCTGATACAGAGAATCTTCCTGAGTCAGTGCTATCGATAATGACCCCAGACATTTAAGATGGCTTCAGTACGTCACCCATGTCCCACACCCATCGAGGAGAGTGGAGATGACTACTGTATATTAAAGAGCAACTTTTCAAAAGACGCACTGGCCTAATGGAACTTATGTTCAATCTCCACTTTGAGACTGGATGTCTGGAAGATGTGCCTACCAGTGTATGAGAAATGTTCAGTGATTTCCAGGAGTTAATCCACCTCCTTGAGAGGCGGTAGCCAGGTCAGTAGAAGAATTCTGCCGTTGACCTAACTGGAGTTACTCTGCAGAGGTTAGAGCGACCTAACTACAGTATGCAGGACACGAGATTTAGACTTAGCTAGATTAATCTAAACTTTAAGTGTAGATCTGGCCAGAGGAGAAAGCCAGCCTAGCATCTACAGTCTGATGCCTTTCACAAGCATTATTTATTCTTCAAGTGAATTTAGAGACATCTTATTTCCATTAACGAGACACAGCTGAATATGCTATTATTCTTGAACTGAAATATATAACTAAAAACAAAAACCTGAAGAAAGTTCTAGGAACTAAAAGTTCCCACAATGAATAAGAGATTTTTTTGACCCCAGATATTGACTTCAGGAATTACTGAGTTATTATTTGGAAGCCAATTACACTAAGTGCTGTAGAAACGACAGTGCCTACCCCCAGACTGCTTGCCATACAAACAGACAAGGCAGGCAGTGTTTCAGGGTAAGGTGGAGAGGCACTGTATCCTACCCTAGGTTGCAGAACAGGACAGTGGCTGAACAGGAATCCTGTTTCCTGACTCCTAGTTCAGTGTCTTAACTGCTGAATGATGGTGCCTTCTAACAAACTCAGATCTTCATTTAGATCTAGCGCTGATTTTCAAAGATGACAAAAAAAAAGTTGTTCACTGGACATCTTCATACTCCTAATTAGAGCCAATCTATTAGGAGTGCACTGTTCTGATCAACTGAAAGCACACACCACCACAACAACAGCAGGTCAATAGAGATAATATGATTAGGTTAGGAAATAGCCCAGCATCTTGAAAGGATAGAAATTCTTCTACTCAATCATCCATTTTCCTCTGCTGTTGTGTTTTTCCAGCTGTTCTTCTCCATTGTCTAGGCACCAATTAGCATTCACCACTTTCTGAAACATGAAAAAAAGGCTACACTAGTTTGGTTTCTAAACAATTAAATATACGCCTACAATGACAAAGGAGCAGTAATCCTAACGGGTCAACATCCAGAGTGTTCTACAATTTGTTTTAATATGGTGCCTGTCAGACAGATTTAATGTAAAGATATTAAAGTGAGATTCTGAGAGAGGAAATGAATGGCTCAGTGATTGAGATGGAAAAGGAAACGTGCTTTGGAAGAAGCAAGCCAGCTTTCTCAGGAGCTAGTTCCAGACTATGAAGTGGACTCCTGCAAGATCCAAAGATCTCACACTGCCCAAGCCAAGTGCTCTTTTGCCTCTGCCTTTCATAATAAGGCATACAGCAAGTAATACACAAAAGAGAAAGAACTGCCTGAGAGACGTGCTAGTCATGTTACTTCCCGCTCTTCTGGAAGTCATTCAGTTGCCCTGGCAACAGGCATGGCATCAATTTGAACAGAAGATAAAAGGAAGAGACAGAAATAAGAGCCACTCATGAAGTTGATAGATGCGGTGAGGTAGGAAGCCTGGACATATAATTTTTATTTGGGTTCTGCAAGTGCCATTGCCTTCCTCAGACACATACGTTACTGTGATCACAGGCAGGTAAAAGGCCCCCTGTATCATACCTGTGTGTAATATCAGAGATTATTTTGGACATTCCCTTGGGGTGAGATTGCTGGAGTCAGCCCTGAGCCCTCCACATGAATCAGTCATACTTCTTCTCCAGGTGAGTCCATACCTCCTCCACAGGCTGAGTGTGCCAAGCTGGAACACCAATTTCCCCTGAAACTGGGAACTGGCAGTTTACGTCTGAACAGCTTTCAAGGTAATGAGAAATCAACCCTCCCTTTCCTTGGAGGACAAGGAAGAGTAAAAGGTAAGCCACTGTAGAAAGGGAGGGAAGACATTCCCAGCAGCAGCTGCAGCCTTGGATTTAGGGGCAGGCCCAGCTGCCTTTCAAACGGCAGGTAATAAATTCAGTCGTGGAAGGCTCCATTCCATTTCAGACTTCCAGGCAGTCCAGATCGGCTGTACGCCAGGAGTAGTATCACTTAGCAATTGTGTTTTGAGAATATTGACACCTCTGAGCATTGCAGGAATCTTTCTAGCCAGGAGCCTCACCCTGCGGCAATTACAGTAGCAGTCTAACAAGCAATTCCGACTCTTCCCCATCAATGGTGGCTATTTGTAATCACTAGCAACTCCTTGCCTTAATCACTAATCATAATAAGCGCTCAGCAGTCATGTGGTTGCACTATTTCACTCTATTGGAAGGAATCTCAGAGATGTTTGGCTTTCATGAAGAGCTATTTGTTTGCTCTAATGAAAATTGTCTCATGAAGAGTTGGAGTTACACACTAAATAGAGAGAAAAGAATCTGCCTACAGTGGTACAGTGCTATTGGAGATTGAAGCTAAAAGGGGGAGTTCATCTAAGCCTCATGCCAACCAGGAAGTCAGATAGGGTGTAATACACCAGTGTGCAGAGGAGCAAATAGAAGGGGTATGCATCAAGTCGCACCCAAACCTATTTTGAAGGCACAGAAGATGCATAACCATCCTGGTGGCCCTCAATACAGGACTGAATTTCACTTATGGATGGCAATAAATAAATAAATAAATAAAATACAGGGATCCAGAAGTGACTATGGGAGGCTTTGGATCTCCAAATTTAATCTTCCACCCCATTTCAAACGATATTAGATACATGCCAACCAAGTCTGAGTCACATGACTGCCCACCCTTGGGGATGAGTCATCATGAAATAATTGGGGAAGGCACAGGGCAAATACCCAGAATGTATGGCTTCCTGTCTGAGTCCTGCCTGGAGAGCAGATGGCTTCTAGGTTACTGTTAGGTGTGGCCCATGCTGTCTGCTGTTCACTGACATACTGCCAGCTGCAACCATGACAGGAACAACATGTATGAAAGAGAAAAGAGAGCTGGAGTGAAAATGCATTGGGTGCTGCAACCATCCTGAGAAGGATGTGACAAGGAAAGTAAAACAGTGGAGGGTGGGAGGAGGAAGCTGCGCATACTGCCCATAATGATTTTATTTCCACCTTGAGTGCAGTCCTGAAGGGAACCTTCCCACGGTAGGCTTCCTTCACTTCACTGCTCTTGACCTCTGAGGAGCACTGAAACACTGCTATCCACCAAGGGTTCCCTGCCTACCTACCATTCATCAGCAAATGCCACCTGAAGGTCCTCTTTGAAAGGTTTAAAAGGTAGGATATAAGGACCGACCATATCATCTATTTTCTTTAGCTTGGTTAGATCACAACCTCGAAAGCTCTACTTACCTACTGACCTGACAGAGCTCTCTCCCCCCCCGGGCATGCTGCCCCAGTGCAGATCAGCAGATGTGCTTGAACTAGAGCAATGGATAATTGCCCTGTTCTATTCATTCCCTCTGGAAGCATCTTGTGCCAATCACTGACAGAAGACAGGATGCTAGGTGGATGGACCATTGGAGTGACTCAGTATGGACATTATGTTCCTATGATAATAGTTTCATTAAAAATTTCTATTAAAATCACACGAAGATTTTAGAAAATAAAAAAAAATTGGTGAGTTTTAAACTCTGAAAAAGAGAAAACTTTAAAATTTCATATCGGTGTGATTGTGTGTGGAAGAGAGAAATAAATCTCTTGCCAAATCAGCTCTAGCTTTATTTAATTCTGAGTTACGCTGTTGCACTTTAGCAAAGGTGAAACATTAGTTTGCTTGTGTTTTCAAGTAACTTCAAGGGAGTCTAGAATGTGTGTATTGGTGCCAATTTTTCCTACTTATATACATCTAAACAAAATAAATGTATCACAAAACATAAAATTAATTGTTTGTGACACACTGTACTATCAATACAAGAGATCTCCTGTTTGCCCTAATAAATGAATGAGCTTGTGGTTATCTGGAATTCTATTTACTGTTTTTTCTAAAAGCATTGTTTAGCTTACAAAGAGAAAAATAGAAACATCAGGAACAGTTTGAAAAGAAAAATGAACAATCATTCTTCTCAATTGTCCATCTACACACACTTTTATGAAGACAAGAAGGGAAAGGATAAAAATCTTCCCAAAAAATACTAGCAACAATAGTAAGCAAGGAGACCAGTCATCACAAATAGCAGTCCCAATTGTTGCTCTCTATTTAGTGCAATGCATGTACCACAGCAGTTCAGAAAAATAAATGCATCCTCCCAGAGCAGAAAGAGAATCATTTTCTCAAATACTAGGTAGGCATTTGGGGCTGGCTTTGATTTCTGAGTCTTGATTTATACCTGCTATATCTAATGGACACTGTGACGTTTTGGGCCAGACTCTGGACTCCTCTCCACTCCTGTATGTCCTAGTATACATGAGCTACAACAGGCCAGGAGAAAATGCAGTCAGCACTGGAGAAGTGTAAAATATAGGGGCCTTATGAGACCCCCACCATACAGAATGTGCTGGAAAAGAAGTGTTCATTGCTCTGGGCAGTCTGTACTACGAATAACTCCCACAGCAGCCATGGAGAAGCTGCCATAAGTTAGAGCAGCCACAGTGACTGCTCTGCTTTACACTGGGGACCGTTTCAGCTCCTCGACCAACAGTCTTTGCCCGTCTGTTATATTGTCTGTGGAGACAGAGCCACATGCTGTGCTCTGTGTCACACAACTTTGAATTTAATAAGCCTTGTGAAAACACCTTCATTAGGTGTCCCTTAAACATGAGTGATGTATATTTTAAAGACAAAAGATGTTATAATTACCACTGCTTCACTTAATTATTTTAAGAATCTCAAACATCAACACTAGAGCTGGTCAAAATTTGTCAACCAAAACTTTGACCAAAAAATGGGGTAGTATTTTGTGGGAAGCAGTCATAGGATGATTTTTTTTTAAACAGGAAATTTCAAAAGGAGACAAAAATTGCCTAATTTCTAATTGCTTTTTGTGTTTTGGCTTTTGCTCCACCGACTGAAAAAAGGGACCTAGTAAGGTAAAAAGCTGAAAGTAGGGAAAATCCATGCCATTTTAACCTTCACTGAAAAAGCTGGGGGAATGTGTGTCAGAGTAGGAAAAGAAATGAGCGCCTCTCTTTCTACTTTTTACAAAGGGAAAAGTGTGAAAAAGTTAACTAATGAAAACATTTTCCCCTCACCATCTCACACTTACTTTTCCCCAACATTTTTTCCAGTGGAGGAGAGAGTAGAAGAGAAAGAGAGGTTTTAAAACTATTTACTCGTTTTGAGCTGGGGCAGCAGATTTAGAGACCCTTACTCCCTTTTTTCAATGCAGGAAAAAAGAAGAGGAAAAAAAGAAAAAGAGAATGAAGAGAACCATCCTTCCTCCCGCACCCAAATACCAGAAACCAAAGATGAAAAAATGAAATATTTCCATTTTTTGAAAATCAAATTAAAATGCTTTTCCCCTAAATTCCCTGCAAAAAAAGTTAAAAAAAATTATGAAGAAAAATAAATTGGTTAGTTTTTCTAATTAAAACCTTCACATTTAAGGGGGATTCAGATTTGAAACACCTAGTCTGAGCCTGAGCCAGAATTCTGTGGGAAAGCCATATTTTGAGCGATAGTCCATTATTTTAATGGGGAAGATTCTGGCCATTACTATTTATAATGTACTTTAAAGATGAAAAGCAATATTTAAAGGCTACATTTATTAGTTCTGGTCTGCTTCTTCCATCCCAGAGCAAAAAAACCCCTTCATCCTCTTGTTTCTGCAGAGCAATAAACATCTGTATAAACAAAGAGTTAACATGGAAAAACACTTCACCTTCACATATTAAGAAGGGGATGACAGCTCACATGACCAAGTCCTTCACAAGTTCCTTGACATTCATCATTAGAAGAGGTAGAATATGTCTGATTTAGTGGGTTTCAATAGTATTTTAAGACACTGTAAAATTATGAATTTTTAGTAATATGTACTTTCTGCCAGGATGCTATATACAGATGCAGTTTTACTTTTCAATCACTAGATGGACTCAGCAAAACAAACAAGGAGTCTTGTGACACTTTTAAAGACTAACAAATTTATTTATTGCATGAGCTTTCACTCAGAAAGCCTACATGGAGGATGTTCTCTTTTAAAGTTCCAGAGGGGTAGCTCTGCTAGTCTGGTTCAGCTTCAGCAAAACAAACATGGAGTCCTGTAGCACTTTTAAAGGCTAACAAATTTATTTATCACTTGAGCTTTTTTGGGAGAAATCCTGCTTCTTCTCCCACACAGCTCATGCAATAAATAAATTTGTTAGTCTTTAAAAGTGCCACAAGACTTCTTGTTTGTTCTCTTTTAAAGTTACTATTGAATGTTTTCTCCCTTTGCAGTCCTTTATGTATGTTTTATGTTGTTTTTTCCCCCCAGTTTTACTAGTTTTCTTGGGATGGTAGTGGCAATCCTTTGTCAATGACATTTTCAGTCATACAGACTGTTGATTCACTGATGAATCCACTACAATAAAAAATATCCAGTTAAAAATAAAACGATGGCCATTCTCTTGATGGGAAAAAACAGCAAAAAAGTTCATGGGGATAAAAATCTGCAAATTTTTATATATTTATGAAAACTAGAAGAATTTTGAACAAATCTAAAAGTATCCTTAGTCCTTTGTTATATCTGATTGTTTAGTTTGCTTATAATAGAAGGTAGATAAAGCACATGAGATTAAGGCAGGAGAAAAAAAGTTACTGCAACTCCAGCCAACCAGAATGTAAATTGTCTTTGGGGAACTGCCTCATAGTTTAGAGGTGTCCAAATTTTTAGCAATGAGGGGCCACATTACAATTATTTTTCCTTACTCAGGGGGCTTGTGAGCAACTTTTTTCAATAGTTTTCAACCAGCATCAGTACCTACCCTAGGGAGATTATTGTTCTACACATGTGAGGATGTGGTATTTGTGATCAGTGTGGTCAGACCTGCCACGTCTCCTGTTTTTACCTGCAGATTTCAGATTACTTGATCATTCTACCAAGAAACCTACTAGATTTTCTGATGTAGGACTCAATTCTCAGCATGGCAGGAGGATTGTATTTGTAATGGGAGTATGATCTGAGTGTGTAAAGAAATATAACTGGTTCTATGATATCTGAAAGTCATCTTCCATCTCCTTGGCTTCTCTGAGTTGAGATTATTTATACCCAGGCCTCCTCACAAGACTGCTGTAAAAGTAAATGCCTCTTTCTCTCTGTCTTCATATTGTCTGCCATTCTCATTTAACCTCCCCTCTCCTTTCCTTTTTTCCCTTCCTTCTGGAGATCTGAAAGCAGAATTCCCTTCAACTGCTCTGGAATCTTTCCATGTTGCTCCCCCTCCAAGGTCAGAGATCACACACTTCTCAGCTCTTGGGTTTTTAATGCTTGCCTAAAATCCCAACTCCATGATATTGAAAATGCTAATGTACTTCAGAACCAAAGTAAGAGGAGAGAAAGATGGCAAAGATGATCTTTGGGAGCTAGTCAGAGTCTGGTTAACCCTTCATGGGAAAGGACACACATTCTCCTCTTGGAGTCTACCACACCAACAGAACAACTGAAGAACCAACCAGATTTCTTAGAAGTGGAGTGCCTCTAAAAAATGTCCCAACACACAGCTTTATGGGCAATTAAAGCACTAGAAAAAGAGACGTATGCTAAATTGAAGGCACATGTGCTTTGCCTTTCTAAGTCCCAGGATTAGCTACCAGATATAGAGCAGAAGCTAAAGACCGTGAAGCAAAGCTGCATCAGTTGAAACAAGGGAGAGTGAAAACATCAGGCACATATCCATGGTATTGGTTAAAGCAAATGGCTCACCGGCTGAACAACAAAGGGGGGTGAGGGAACAAATCAAACAATATGTTAGAATGTGAAGTTATCAAAGAGGAGGTGAATGGCACCAAAACTGTGGCCAGGAAGAAAAATTCCATTTGAACTCATCAGAACTTAAAGTGTGGCTTTACTCTGGAAATCACTAAATCAAGGATCATGGTGCTCCATGTTTGTCTTCTCGAGAATCTGTAGCAAACGTGCTTGCTTTAAAAGTAAAAAGGATGTATTTTCTGACTGCAGACTCACCCTGGGTTAGTTCTTTCTGGTCCTTCTGGAATGTGCATTTCTATCACTATTTTTCATGGCTCTTGTTATTCCTAAGAATCATGAATATGGCATTTGAATAATGCCTTTCATTTAAAGCAGTGGTTCCCAATCTGTGACCCAGGGTCCAAAAGTTGCCTTTCGGGGCTTTCAAAGTGACCCATTGCTCTCCTCTTGCTGGCTGCAGAAAAGACCTACTGCCTAAGGGCTCAGGTGAGTGCACAGGGCTACAAGACATGTGATTTCCCTGCTGCAGCCAGGGGAACAGGAGATTAGTGTGGCAGCTTCTTGCTGAACTCCTTTAGTTTGGATTAGGAGTCTGCTGGTGGAAACTGGTGGCCCCTCAGGATTATAAAAATGATATCTGTGGCCCTCAAGCCAAAAAGGTTGGGAATCACTGATTGAAAGGATCCCAAAATGCTATACAAACATCACAAACTGATTTATAGCAAAATAGGCTCATAATGTGACATGGAATTAAGTAAGAAGTTCTGCTTAAAAAAAGATGGCATGGTATCTCCTGAAGTAAAAATAGTTATGATATATTGTACGGATTGAATTCACAACGTGTACAAACTCAACCCCCCACCAATCCTTCAGAAAAATCTGTTAAAAATGTGGTTCTTAATGGGAGATGCATATACTCTAGGGAAACATTAAACACATCTAGATAGCTCCCTACTTTTACAACAGGCTACATAAAAAGCTCTAGTGAAGTCAGTACAAATTAACATTTCATATTATGACTTGTCTATACTGTTTTATGTCCTATAAACTGAAAGGGAAGCTACAATATTTATATTCCAATTGATTTATTACAATTATATTGTAAAAAAGATAAAATGAGCAATTTTCTAGTAACAGTCCACTGTGACACTTTTGTATTTTTATGTCTGACTTTGTGAGCAAGTAGTTTTTAAGTGAGGTGAAACCTGGAGTCAGGGCCATAAGTAGGGTGGGGTGACTGGGGCTTTGGCCCAGGTGCTCAGGAGTGGCTCCATTTTGCTGCTCAATCAAAGGGTGTATGCCGTGCCACTTCCTCCAGACATTGTTCATTTTAAGGGCATGTTCTGCTCCAGAGGCATCCCGGGCATTGAAATTCCTACTTATGGAGCTGTCTGGGGTATGCAAGACAAATCAGACACCTGAAAGGGGTACAGTAGTCTGGAAAGGTTGTGAACCACTAAGAGATTACCTCATCTGACTCAGAATCAACCATCCTGTCAAGTACTTCGGCATGCATTAAATCTCTGATGGCAGCACTTTTGTATTAGCTCAACACACCTAATGAAATGCTAAATGAAAGCTTAGCTCAAAAATGCTGGAGGCAACTGGAGCAGAGGCTGACAAGAGAACATGTTTTCAACGAGCCAATATTCTGGTGCCTCAAAATATACCAGTCAATCAATAGGCTTCTAGAGCTTCGATATCTAAAGCAGGGCTAATTTATCTCACTTAGAAGGACTGCTGATTACGATAGCGGCACACAGCCAGAATAACTGATAAGGGATGCTTAAAGATTGCTTTTACAATGAATGATTGTAGATCTGTTGTAAGCACAGCATAGGAAGGGGTGCACAGCTATTCAGGATGTTGCTGAATTTTAAAAAATGCAGACATGCTTTACAGTATATGCAGGTGGCAAAGCTGAAGGTCTGATCCTGCAAATGCTTTCTGCTGCAAGTACTTAGTACACAAGCTATACAGTAGAAATTTTTTGAAGGATTAGGTCTATAGGGAGCAACTCTAAGGCCTTCCATTGAGCACACAGGACATGTCTACACTGCAGTAAAAAACCCAGAGCTGGCCGGTGCCAGCTGATGCAGGCTTGTGGGGCTCACCTACGGGCTGTTTAACTGTGGGGCGGTTGTTTGGGCTCAGGCTGGGACTTGAGTCAGCTTACATGGTCCAGCCATGGGTGTCTAATTGCAGTGTAGACATATCCCCAGAGGCTTCTAACACCATGTATCCAGACCTGTTTTAATACACAGGCAGGAGCAGGAGATAATATTACGGAGGGCAGAGCGAGGTCGGTATGAGCAGACCAGACAGGATTCACTGCTGCATGGACCCAAAAGCTGGGGGGAAAGGGGTGCATAGGAATCCACGAAGACAAATTACTTGCCCTTCTCAACCTGTTTGCTTGCATTTGGCTCAGCTACTTTGGTTACACACTGGGTAGAGAATTTGCCAAATATGAATGACCAAAACCAGTAGTTTGGTTTTGTTTGAGAGGGAGGGGCTTGGATATAGAAATATCACCACATCATTAGAAACCCCAACATTGCAGCAATGTTTCAGTGCACAGAAGCCAGAAACTGGTCTCTTTTCATTACTCAAAATCAGCAACACACAAAACAACAGCAAGCATAGCAAAGAAGATGTGTAACTAGCTTCATGGGAACTGGATGTGTCACTATTAATCAACCAAAGCGTCACTAGGAACAAAGAAGGAAAGTCATTTTTGAGAATATGACTTTTAAATTGACAGTGTCACTTTAAATATTCTGAAGTGGCATTAACTGGCAATTCCCCTGTCTGTGGTATGTTATAAGACCCAATGTGGTAGCTGGCATAAACTTTTGGGTATTATCATGCATACACAAATACTCAGACAAAACGGTGGGCAGGCCTTAGTTCAAGACTGCGGTGTTCACAACAGTCTCCCTCACTGAAGAATGACTGTGGGCTTTCCTGCTAAAGAAAAAAATGAAAAAACCTCTTACCTTATTTTCCAGTCTTCCAATCAGCTCAGCTAATCTGTTAATCTGAGCTTCCAGCCCTTCTTCTTTGATGTCTGAAGAACCTAATGTAAGAAGCCAAGTATAAATACAGCATGAAAGAAGCCCACATATACACATATGTGCTGAGCATATGATCAGGCTGCATAGTTTTCCTTCAGCAAGGGACTGATCCAATTCCCACTGAAGTCAATGGAAAGATGCTTGACTCTAGTGTGGGACCTGGGTTCGAGGGTAGTACTGATATTTGATTCTAAATTCAGGAAGGAAATGGAAATCACTGTTAAGAAGGGATGTGTCTACACTGCAACTGGGAGGTGCAATACCAGGTGCAAATAGATATCATGTGCTAGCTCCGCTCGACCTAGGATGCTAAAAATAGTAGGCGGTTGCAAAGTTGGCACCAAGCACCAAACCTTCCCAAAGTCTAGATCCACAGCTTTGGTTTGGGTCTGTATATAATATTATGGGTCTCATTTGCTCTCCTTTCAGTTTTAGCTCTTCAGTAAGAGATTGGCTCCCCTTCTTAAGGAAATGTAGGGGACTGCATTAATGTCATATTCAGATTAACTTCATGTGATTCCCTTCACAAATACCCAGCTCTATGCTGGAAGAGCTTTCCCAGGGTCAGTGGTCACATTTCCATCCTTACAGATACAATTATTCTCTGTGGCTGGCAGGCAGATACTATACATTTTTTCAGATTGTTCCCATTTGCAACACGACATTACCACACAGTCTTTGCCTGCTGCCCAGCCTCCAGGTATTTACATCTCATTTAGAGCGCTGCAGAAGAAGCTGAGGGTCAGGCACAGACAGACAAGACATCCCAGTAAGGCAAAGGTTTCTTCTCAGTTACAGAAATCATCTCTTGGCTGAGAAACACTTTGCCAGAACTGCTACGGCAGTGTTTACACCATTATGCTGATGTTGCTGGAAATTTAGGTACCTGAGTTCAATTCTCAGCCCTGCTGGCCCAAGGGCTTTGACACGCAGGATTTTTGGACTGGCTTATTGCTTTGACCAGCTGAGTGGCTTGTTATGATTTATTTCAGGAGGAAGAAAATAGGAGTAATTTGCTAGCTACCTAAGATAATGAGAGCAGCAAGAGGGGTAACGTATGGGGTTCCACCGGGGCCGACCTAAGAGTTTTTGCTGCCCTAGGCCAGCAGGGATTTTGGCTCCCCACCCCCATCCCCAGCCACCAGTGGAGCACTGTCGCCACCAGGATCTGGCCACGGGTGGGGAGCATCACCACCACCGGGATCTGGCTCCAGTCAAGGATCAGGCCGCGGGCAGGGAGCAGCACCACTGCTGGCATCTGACCACGGGCGGGGGTCTGATGCCAGCAGGGGAGCGGCACCACTGATGGTAGTCGGGCTGTGGGTGGGGAGTGGAGCAGCCTCAGCCCAGCCCTTGGCACTCTCTAATTGTTGGTGCCCTAGGCAACTGCCTACGTTGCCTCTATGGAAGAGCCAGCCCTGGATTCCACTAGGCATGACTGAGGAGGAAATTTAAAGGGGTATAGCTGAGGACCAAATGTTATTTGTTAAGCAGCTTATTCGGAGGAAATGAGGAGAACACAAACAGGATGGATGCACAGCCATCCAAATAACATTTAAAGGTGCAAAGCCACCCAATATGGTTAATATAGGATATTAGCTCTTCTGGATTAAAGCAGATATCCCAGCCCCTATGAGATGGTATAAGCGTCCCAGGTTTGGACACCTGACAGGTGTCTTAAAGGGGAAAATCAGTTGCAGCACAGAAGGAACAGAACTAAAATGACGCAGTTGTGGGGATACAACAGTGCAGCATACAAATGGTACGTGGCAGCAGGATGAGCTAGAGAGATACAGAAAATTAAAACAACCCACAAAATATCCTATAACAACTCACCAAAAGACATTCACAGTGGAACATGAAAAAGGAGGAAAATGCCAGGGAGGAAAAAAGAGCTCCTGGTACAACAACATACAGTTCAGGGCAGGAAAGATAAAAAGGGAATAGATGAAGATGTACTGCTTGTAAGCAAAGAGAAATTTATCATATTTATGATACAAGAAATTAACTGCACTTTACAGACAAGAAAGAGGTATGAAAGCAAAAAACTTACAACAAAAGTGGCAGAAAGGTACTGCATATAGGCAGTCTCTTGATAGACCACATTTATGCAATTTTAAATGAAGGTAATAATGTAGCTTAAACAACATGGTCCTAATGGTTTTTCTGCTTTAACACACATTATTTAAAAACACAGTCAGGAGTTCATTAAAACAGTGTTTGAAACGGAAAACAAACAAACTTGATGTGATATGGGCACAAGAAACACAGTAAGTGAGAGAAATTACTTTTAGACTTCCAGGATATGATGCCAAGTTCCAAAGGGGCAGCTGTGTTAGTCTAGTTCAATAAGACAAGCAAGGAGTCCTATGGCACTTTTAAAGGCTAACAAATAATTTATTGCATGAACTTTTGTGGGAGAAGCATCTAAGTGGAATTTTCTCCCACAAAAGCTCATGCAATAAATAATTTGTTAGTCCTTAAGTGCCACAGGAATCCAGGGTACAACAAAATCAGACTTTGACTGGTTGACCAGGTACCAGCTCATGTCAAAGACCCGAGCTTCACTAAACACTTACAAATGCATAGCTAGAAGCCAGGCCAATTCACTATGGCTATCAAAATGTGGTCCATGAACCGTTTCCTCCTGAGCTTCCAGGAGCTATTCAGTAGCCAATATAAAGTGCGAGTTGGATGCCCTGTCTCTCACTTGCTCTTCAGCTTTGTATAATGTAACAATGAATGTATGGCTATACATATTTATTGATTAAAAACTAGAAATGAAAGGTCAAACCTAGCTACATTATGATTAGTGAAAGTGAGTTGAGGGTTTCCTCCACTGCTCCCCGCTCCCATTCTCCTGACAGCTCAACAGTCCACCTGAACCCCTGCCTGTTTTATTTCTCCCTGTGTGCCATCGAGGAATAGCAGAGATCATCCTGAGGCCCTTTTGCTGATATCTCGACTTTACTGACCTTTACAGTGATAGAAGGCATCTTTTCAGTCAAGCACTTGCATAAGTTAAAACATTTATGGTTGGCTAAGGAGCACACGGACAGGGCTGTTATGCCAAAATATGCCAGCTAACGGGTATCAAGTAGGTCATCATAAGCTGCAGATGGCTAGAGTGTAGAGTGTTCTGATTAGGCACCTATCCCCACCCCTGTTTGTCTCCTATTCAGGAGAAGAAGAGCAGAAGAGCTAACCATTTCACAGTGTACGAAGGATAAGAAATATGGCAAGAGACCACCTTGGCTTAACCAGGAGACCTTCAATAATTTAAAAATAAAGAGTCCTACAAAACGTGGAAACTAGGCCAAATTACAAAAGATGACTATAAACAAGTAACACAATTATGTAAAGGAGAAATCTGAGAGCCAAGGCACAAACAGAGACCAAGTTAGCTGAAGGTATAACCAGTAACAAAAAGACATTCTTCAAATACATCAAAAACAAGAGGAAAACCAAGGACAGTGTAGTACCCTTAGTCAACAAACAGGGTAAAACAATAAATGAAAATGTGGAAATGGGAGAGGAACTAAATAATTTCTCTGTTTCGATCTTCACTAAGAAGGTTGGTGGAGAGTGGGTGTCTGATGTAAAGGACTGCAAAAGGAATGAGATAGGTTTAGAAGCTAAAATAGGGAAAGAGCAAGGCAAAAATTACTTGAACAAGTTAGATATCTTCAAGTCACCAGGGCCTGATGATATGCACCCTAGATTACTCAAGGAGCTGACTCAGGAGATATCTGAGCCATCAGCTATTATCTCTGAAAAATCATGGAAGACAGGCGAGGTCCCGGAGGACTGGAAAAGGACAAATATAGTGCCCCTATAGCTCCCAAATAAGGAAATAAGAGCAATCCAGGGAATTATAAAGCAGTCAGTTTTAACCTCTGTACTGGGAAAAATAATGGAACAGATAATTAAGACATCGATTTGCAAACATCTTGAAGAGACTAAGGTGCTTAGGGCTAGTCAGCATGGATTTGTCAAAAACAAATCATGTCAAACCAACTTGATAGCTTTCTATGATGTGATAACGAGCCTTGTGGATAGAGGGGAACTAGTAGATGTGATATATCTAGACTTTAGCAAGCCATTTGATACAGTCTCGCGTCACATTCTTATTAATAAACTGGGGAGGTACAAACTAGATGGAGCTACCATAGGATGGGTGAAAAGCTGGTTGGATAACTGCTCCCAGAGAGTAATCATCAATGGTTCATATTCAGGCTGGAAGGACATGACATAAGTCGGGTGCCATGGGGATCTGTCCTGGATCTGGATTTGTTCAACGTTTTTATCAATGACTTAGATGATGGCACAGACAGCAAACTTACAAAGTTTGCAGATGATACCAAGCTGGGAGGGATTGCGAGTGCTTTGAAGGATAGGATCACAATTCAAAATGATTTAGACAAACCGATGAAATGATCTGAGATAAACAGAATAAAATTCAATAAAGATAAGCGCCAAGTACTCCACTGAGCGTTGAACAGTCCATAGCACACATACACAATGCACAATGACTGCTTAGGAAGGAGTACTGCAGAAAGGCATCTGGCTGTCATAGTGGATCACAAACTAAATATGAGGCAGCAGCGTAATACTGTTGCAAAAAAAGAAAATGCTATTTTGGGGTGTATTAAGAGGAGTATCTTAAGTAAGACACGAGAAGCGATTCTTCCACTCTACTCTGCACTGATTAGGCCTCAATTCGAGTACTGTGTCCAGTTGTGAGTGCCTCATTTCAAAAAGGATGTGGAGAAACTGGAGAAAGTCCAGAGAAGGGCAACAAAAATGATTAGAGGTCTGAAACATTTGACCTATGAGGGAAGACTGAAAGAGCTGGTTTTGTGTAGTCTAGAAAACAGGAGACTGAGAGGGGATATGATAATGGTTTTCAAATACCTAAAAGATTATTACAGAGAAGAAGGAGAAAAAATATTCTCTTTAATCACAGATAATAGAACTAGAAACAATGGGCTTAAATCACAGAAAGGGAGGTTCAGCCTAGACATTAGGAAAAAATTCCTAAATGTCAGTGTGATTAAACGCTGGAGTAAGTCGCCTCGGCAGGTTGTAGAATCTCCTACACTGGAGGTTTTTAAGAGTAGGTTAGACAAACACTTGTCAAGAATGGGTTTAATGGGGGTACTTGGTCCTGCCATGAGCATGGGGAACTGGACTTGATGACCTGTGCTTTCGGTCTTTCAGTTTACATAAATTACACAAATTATTTCAGCTGGCATGATTATATTGCGTTATTTTGACAAATAAAATATGCAGAAGGTTTCAGAATTTTCAAATATTGTATGCAGAATTTTTCATGTTTCAGCACAGAATTCCCCCAGAGGCCAGGGAAGGCTTGCTGTATAAACTAGCCACAAGTGGAATAAAAGCAAGAATGTTCTGTTGGATAAGAGACTTTTTGTGTGATAGAACCACACGAGTCAGAGTGTGGGGGTGGCATTGTCTAATATTTATAAACTTACTCATGGCTCTCCTGGGGAAGTGTTGTTATTAGCCCTGTCCTGTTTAACCTTATGTTTAATAATCTTCCAGAGAATATACAGGCAGGAACAGCTATTTCTTAATTTCAGATGATTGTGCTATATGGTCCAAACATAGAAGACTTAGGATAGCTGTGTAGAGAATCCATAAGGTGCTCGGAGGCATTTCAGAATGGGAAGATACTTGGGAATTTAAGCGTAAAAGAAATCTTCACAAAAAGAAAGACTAGGGAAGAAAGAAAAAGAAATACTGATAAAACACAGCTAGTTCAAAAACTTTACTTTCTTGGGAATTACGTCTGATTAATTTAAAGGGTCCTATAGATAATATCAAGACTAAATGTAAATGTAAGATGCATTTGCTTAAAAATATTGCTGGAATCAGCTGGGGTGTAGGTAAGAACCTGTGGATGATACTTCATAAGGTATTCATAAGAACAGTTGTAGGTTATGGATGACAAGCCTTTAATTCAGCTTCTAATGCAATCCTAGGAAATTTAGAGCCGATCCAAGCCCAAGCTCTTTACACTGAATGTGGTGCAAGTATTAGGACTCTCTGAATTGTATGTGCACTGCAGGCACGAGTCAGAGAAATACTGACACCACACTCAGCTGTAATGGGGCGGGCTAACACTTAGTTCTACTCTCCACAGGCTCATATTGCAAAGTATCAAAAATGGGAAAAACTCACCAGTCTGGAAGCTTTTCCTGTGCTCCTTGGTCATGATTCTGTTATTAGGAGAATAACTAGGCACAGGGTTGTCATACCAGGTATCCATAACACCATGGCCAGATTTACTGTGGTAGTGTCTGCAATTCAAGAACATGCAGGTAATTAAAGAGATGACAACAGAATGTGCTCGAGGTAAGCTGTCACTTTTCTCTATTCATGAAATAAGTTTCAAATGTTTGCCATGGCGTTTCCTGCTGAATGGTGACAAGATATGCTCTCAGCACATAAAAGGCTTCTTGTTTCCTCCATCTGGCTACAAAGGTAGTGGCTAGCGAATTACGTTATTTTCACAAGGGCGCAGCAGCAATGTAACTCTGCTCCCTTTGAAATCCACAGTACAACTCTCTGACTGCACTAAAAGCAAAAGTTAGAGTAGCGCTCAGGACTTTTGAAAATCCCATCTTTATATTTTAATATTGCAGAAGGTTCAGGGCACATACACAACAATGTGACCAGTGCATCCAGCTCTTAGGGAATGAGGTAGAAAAGAAAAAAAAATAGACTCATCCAACCAAATTAACTGGAAGTCAGCCTTCCCTACAAGTCTGTCTCTTATCACCCAGGCAGAAGCTTGAGAAAGTGGGGGGCAGGGAGAGAGAGAGATCCTATGCTGTGGCCTAAACTTTAGTAAACTTGAGCCCTATCAAAAAAGCAAGAGATGTATTACCAGCAACTGCAGCAACAAGGAAGAAACAATCTCTACCTATGTGCAAACTATCTACAACACACCAGACCAGACCTCTGGGATGGTTATTTTATAACATTTACAAGAAACAATATGGGGAATTTACTATTTGAGTATCTCTAAATACACACACCATTTCAAAAAAGCAGCCTTATATGCATATTACTTTACATGATATGGACTTACATGAAGGTCATGAAGTCATGGGGCTTTTAGGAATCATTGCAAGAAGTTATACATTGTATGCGAGATGGAGAAAAAAATTCTGTTAAGGGCACATGAGAATGCAAAAGGATTAAAATTAATGGATTGAGAATTCACTTTTGAGACTCTAAATCTTATATAAGATTCACTGCAAAGTAAATGAACTCAGTGCAATTAGTTGTATTTTTATTCTTGTCCTAAAACATGCATCTAAATGGTGATTTATGAAAACACACACACACTTAACTCTGCTGATGGCAAACATGTGCTTTCAATGGGAAGTCCATTTGAATATCAGGCTGTGCTTGATAAGTAGAGCTTCTGGAACTATTTATTTGGAATAATTTTCATTACAAATTCAGCCCATTTTTATGATTAATAAATAATTCAGAACTGATTGTAAATACATTCATTATTCATATACACTTGCTGAATAGTTTTATCTTTCTTTACCTACTGGTTGTTCCAACTGCACAGATTTTGACTATTCAGCTTTTTTTGGTGGTGATGGGTGGTTGTTCACCTGAGCCATAGATGACAGGAAATTTTGAAATAGACAAATATTTGTACTAAAATTTGTGAAAATGTTAAAGCAGTTGTCAGGATACTGACAATCAATGAATAATCCATGATGCCATTAGACAAACTCATTTTTTCCTGGAAATAGTCATCAGGCAGTTTGGATTTGTGATTTTTTTTTTTTTTAAACTTTGCTGAAGAGTCAGGCAAGAGCAGAGTGAGTATTTTCTGAACAGACCCTGTGGTACTTTGTGTGCTGCTAGCAAAGCTGGAACCCAATGAGCATCACGCTTCTTTAGCATCAGACAGAAGTTAGTGTTGTGATATATGTAGACCAAGCAAACAATTTACCCTCATTTAACAGGTTTCACCCTTCTTTCCTGTTTGTGACATGTTCCTGAAATTCTCAGAATAACTGTTATTCCAACTTATTCTTCAATTTCTTTTGAAATTTTTCCCCAATCTGAATAGCAGGTTAACAGTTAGAATTGAAGATAGCTAACCACCACATTACAAAAATCATGCCAAGCTTGTTAGGTGCCTAGGCCATGTGATATTGTCTTTATTCCCTTTGAAGCATCTGATGAAGTGGGATTTTCTCCCACGAAAGCTCATGCGAAAAATAAATCTGTTAATCTTAAAGTGCCACGTGACTCCTTGTTTTTTTTTCCAATAACTAAGACACATAGAAAATGTACCATCCTAAATACAGCTTAGAATATTCATGTACAAAGTCAGCTTTTCATGAGTACGTAGGAACTGGCTTCGAATACTTGAGGAAATCAAATCTGCACTGGCTGCACTGACATCGCCATTTATGAATTAAGAAGTATTTTTGGTAATTTTTTCCTCACAGTTTAGCCACCCACCCACCCACCCACCCACACAAAAGTATCCACCTTCTCTGGGAGGTACAGTCATTTGGCCTAGAAACCGGACTCAGAAGCTCTGGATTTTATTCTGCCACACTTCTTGCATCTTTGGCTTGGGCAAGCAGCTTACTTTTTGTATGCTTTTTACCAGTCTGAAAAATGTGGAGGGGAATACTTTTTTTTTCTCTCAACTGTCAGTCTGTCTTGTCTATTCAGACTCTAAATTCATTGAGGCAGGTACTCCTAACGGGTATGTACAATACCCAGTACATCTCATTGGTGGTCTCCGGGTACTACTGTAATACAAAGAAATAACCTCATATCAATGTTGATGAGATAGCATATAGCCATCTGAATAGTGAACTCCGAATCTTACGCTGTTACCTCCTGGCAGAATAACATCAACACAGCTGGTCAAAACCATTGTGTACAAATGTTTCCACAACAATTTATAGGACAAGAACAAATTCAAAGAGCTTCAGCTATGAAAGAGTGCCTAAATATTAACACTGGCCCAGAGTTCATGGAAGGGAGTTGTGTAAGCTCAACTCAGAAGTTACAGCATGGACACATTCGTTCAAATCAGAATTAGCACATGTTGCAAGAGCCCACACGCTGGCTCCAAAATGTTTTCCTGTCACATTAAATATGTTGAGGATTAACAATATCCACAGTGCTGCTTTCAAGCAAATCACTGTCTGTTCAAGTGCTCTTCTGCTCTGAAAAGTGTCAATAAAATGGCATTGCGGAGGAGAGGGGGAAGGTTTCCATAACCGTTCTGGGACCCCGCCAAGGAGCAGCATTTTTACATAGCTATTCCTGGCTCCAGGATTTTGATTGACTTCCTGTTAATGGAGTAGTGCCTGTACATTTGAGGACAGACTTTGGCTTGCTGTCTAGCCCACAACAAACATGTTTTCTTTTGGTATATCTGTGGGTGGTTCACTTCTGGGATCCTCTCCATATATCCACTGCCTGGCAAAGAGAGTGCTATATGCCTCTTTCCACCCACCACTCTGGGCTGACCTACTACAGATGCACCACTGAGGAGTTCTTGAGGAAACCATACCCAGAAGGAAGGGCTAGTCTGACCCTGTCCTTGGAGGTGGATGGGTTAAAAAATGCTGCCTTTTGGAGATGGCAAAGTGTGGTACTCCCACAGCAACCCCAGGACCTTCCAGCCTGAAGTCTGGGTGGAAGCCAAAGGACTGGACCGCTTTACAGGAACTGTGTTTTTTGCTCTGAGTAACCAGTAAGGCATTGTAGAAGCTATTTTGTTGCTGCACTGGTGAGTCTAATCATTAGAAATAACCACCAGTTTTGGGTACTGCCTGTCCCATTCTTTGCAGTTTACCCAGCTGAGTGATTGATGCATGGCTCCTCTGGTGGCCAGCGTCACAGTTCCTGACTCTGCTCTCTGAGCATACTCTCACAGATCTCCCACAAAAGCTTGTGCAATAAATACATTTGTTAGTCTTTAAAAGTGCCACAGGACTCCTGGCTTGTTTCACAGATCAGGTAGCTCTTCCTGTCAATTACTGAGTGGGAACTTTGTCCTCCCGTGGGCCTTCTGGTTACACTTCTCCTTCAACACTTAGCCCCACCATTCTCTCTGACCTTCCCTCCCACCAAGGCTCCTGCCAAATCTTGTTACCTCTCTCTTTATAACACATTTTTCAGCATCTTTCTCCTCCTCCTTCTCTACTGCCAAGATGGGATCACACCCAGGTAGGCTCTCCCATAGCTAAAAGGCTGTCATCTCCTCTCCCACTTCTTCAGTTTTCGGTCAATGAAGTATTCTAGCCATGAGCTCCACTTTGACAATGTCACTCCCCTACTCAAATCCTGGGTCCCTATCTCTTTCCACACAGAAATCAACTGCTTGGCTCTCACTTTGAAAGGGATCCATAGGTTTGGTACTATGGCCCCAACTTTGGAATGGTCTCTAGGAAAAACTCCTTCAGTGTGCCAGACCCTCTAGGGTCTTGCACTTCGAGTTATGTGACCTGCCAGCTTTCCTTTCATCACTATCAGCGATGGTTTTGTGCAGCCCAGTTTGAGAAATGCTTGTCTACTCATCAGAGCAGTAACATTCTGTTTGAGCGCCCCTTGCAATTAGCAGTGTTTGGGGCCAGCGCTATGAAATGTGCCTTTTAATACATAGGCTCTACTGAGCCATTCCAGTGCGCCCCGGGCAAATTCCCATTTACCCCGTCATAGTTACAGATCTGCTAGTTATCTCCTGTTCCCCTACCTCAATCTTGTCTTAGAAGTATTAGCACTAATACAATTCACTCACTACAAAGCTTTAACCTTGTCCCTCCTTATCTGTTCTATGTTTTATGTCTGTGACTGGTTCTGCAATCATATTCGGTGCTAAATGTAGACAAGGACATTAACACCAGCCAGAATGGGCTGGTAATTGTGAGACAAAGTATTAACCAGCAGCTATGGTTTGTATAATGGCAGCTGTTGAACAGGAATGAAATCACTGATAAATCTATCAGGCTCTTTTTCTTTCAAGGCAAGAATTGAATAGATTGGTATCCAAGGCTATGTCTACACTAGAGGGCTCAGTTAAGTTGAATTAATAAGGTTAACTTAGACAGTCCTCACTTGTTTAAGTTGACTTTATAAAGTCAACTTAAGTGAGGGGGACCCATTTAAAGTTGACTTAATAAAGTCAACTTTAAATGGGTCCCCCTGACTTAAGTCAATTTTATAAAGTTGACTTAAATGGCTCTCCTGCCTTAAGTCAATTTTATTAAGTCAACTTTAAAGGCCACATTTTGTTAAGTCAACTTAATAAAGTTGAGTTAACCATTAATATCAACTTTAAGGATGAGAATTATTAAGTCAAATTAAGCAAGTGCTGAAGTCGACTTAATGAACCCCAAATGTGGCCTTGGAGTTGCTTAAACTGACTTAATCCTGGTTAAGTCAACTTAAGCCTCCAGTGTAGACATACCCTCGGATACTAGACTAATCAGTTATTTTAATTCTTAAAACAATGCATGCATGTTCTTCTTCCTCTATGAATAGATTTTTATTATTTATATAAATGGCAGAATGTACAGTATATTTCAACGTAAACCTATAATCTTTCCCTTTCTGCCCTTAAAATGAATAAACAAATAATATAATAAAATAAACTGAATCCAAAAGAAGAAACCCCACTGAACTGAGATTAAAGTTATTTATATGTTCCAGTGCTAGAAATAATGGCCATAAATCTGTATGTAATAACTTGTAAGATGGGTTGCATATATTGCATGTGTCCAGAAGTCCTTATCATCAGTTACCCTACTTTTATAGCACAAAAGATTATAGAATTCACTTTTATTGAAACTAAAATATGTCTTAAAGCTGTACAAATGAATGTATACTATGTATTCTCAGGAAGTTTTAGCAATTCATGCTATATGAATGAACAACATGGAAAACATTTAGCATGTTTGAAAGAGTGAATTTGCTACTATTAAACAGCATCAAGGGAAGGCCAGCTAGAAAGAAGCAACATAAACTGGTATATTGAAAGACATATGGTAATTAGAATATGCACCGGTAAGTAAATATACAGAAGTTGGCATTGTTCTGCAATTTGAGAAATAGATGGGAGTTTTTACTGAGATGAACGTTCACTAACAACAATCAGATGAACTACTAGCTGTCAAATACAAGGGTAGGCAATTAAATTTGGGCATCAGTGTCGCATAATTCTTCAAAGACACACAATGCCCACTCTCTGTCCTCCTGTTAATTGACTTGGCAAATGTTTAAAGTTATTTCCATGCAAGGCTGTGTGAGATTGATACTATCTGGTCATATACAGTGTAGATCATGTGCTAAGTTTTCAACTCTTCAGCACCCACAGTCTGGGACAGATTTTCAGCAGAGCACAGCTCATTCTTAAATAACTAACCAATGAGTAGGTTTTGAAGTGCCAAACATGTAGCATCTCCGATCATGATGCTTATGGTCAGATTTTCACCAAAACTCAGTACTCAATTGGCTCAAAATATGGCCACTTATTCCAATCCCAAAATGGAAGCAGAATGCTTTTAAAAAAAGTCTAGCATAACTGAAATACATGTATCATACACTGAAATTAGTATATTATAAAATGAAACACATGGGCCATTGTGAACATTTCAACTCTTTGGTAATGGCTGCCTCCCACCACGAAATTCTTTGTTTGTAAGAGGGGATACAATCTGACATTCAGCAGAGAGAACTGTCAAGGGAGCAATTTCTAGTCTGCTGTTGTCCCTGAGATCAGCCAGTATCCTTGATAGTTCAAGTTTTCTATGGAGGGGATGAAAAATGCCTCTGACAGATGGTTCCAAAAAGCAGACACTGGTTAAAAACAGAGAACAATGGCAAGGGTACCAAGAGAGACGCCCATGATTACAGTGTGTTGAATAATTCCACACTCAGCCACTGAATAACATCTTATCAATATGCATGATATTATACAAGAAGAGACATGGATTGTTTCAAATGCATAATGATGTGTCTCTTGGTATCTTTCCTGTTGTATTTCATTTTACAGCTCTCTATTTATATAATTTTTAGATCATCAGTGAGACATTATACAGAGTAATGAAACAATTTACTCAGATTTTTTTTGTTATTAGTAAAATCTCCTGAGCATACAATATAAATATAAATGGCATGTAAATGAAAATAATGTTTTTAGTGATCTCTGATCACATTATCTGAAGAGTTGTTTCCTCATCATTGTGTCCACTGAGCTCTCAATGTCTACCCCACAATTTCATATTATGGATTATCAAATGCTCTGCTGAAGGCCATTACATGGCTTTCAAAATGACTGGAATTCTGTTCTTAGTAGTAGAAATGAACAAAGATCTCACGTGACCTGGAAAATGTTGCAATACGTCATCTAAGCTACCTAAGCCCAAGCAACTGCCATTTCTATTGCATGTGAAACCTTCAGGTAGGCTAGAATTCATTCAATAGGCCCTTTCCAGTGGCTAGCAGAGATAAACCCCTGGAGAAAGCAGCTGCAGAGCCAGCATCCAGTCTGTACAGGATTCACAGCAAACATTCCTCAGAGTTACCATCCCACATTAAACTACTACTGAGAATAAACATATAACAAACTTTATTAACTACTAACTTAACTAATCTTATCCAAGAAAACAAAACAAATCTAAACAAAACAGTCCCCACAAAAACATTGTGGGAATGAAACCCAAGAGTTCCAGAGTTCAGGTGGCATTCACCCATATCTCAGTTGCAGTCTCTGTTCAAGTCCTTGAGGCTTAAGAGGAAAGAAGTAGCAATGCTCTTTTTCTTTGCCTGCAGCAATCTTCAGAAGAATTCCACACCATCCTTTCTTTCTCTTCTGCAACCAGCACCATGCAGTTTGCCCACTGATCAACCAGCTCTCAGTCCCATCAGAGAAAACTTCTCTGCAAAACACTCCACAGCAGGAGAATACATCTTGCAGTCCACTCTTGGCTCAGTTCCTCTCATGAACACGGAGCACATGGGCTCTTCTCCTTGCATCTCTCTGTAGTTGCTTCTCTCTAGGCTGCTGCTCTCTTGGTATCTCCCATGCATTTGAGCACACCAATAAGAAACTTTGTGGAACACACTCAAAACGCTACCATTCCATTTCCAGAAAGATCTGGTGGCTGGGCAGCCAAATCTGCCCAGCAACGTAACTCATCCTTAAGAGATCCCTAAAAGAAATTGCTCCTTTTTAGGCACATGAGTTACATTTTCCCCTGCTTAAATCACTGCCATCCCTGGCAGTATACTTGAAACAATAATCCACAACAAGCTGTGTGGATCTCTCCAGAAGTTGCAAAAGAGCAGCTTCAGTTGTCTCAGATACCTCAGATCCTTGTCAGCAAACAAAAGATCTCCATAGCTAGCTCTAATCTAGCCCTTGATTTTAACAACTGATGGTCCGTCTCAGTTGCTAAGTCCTGTATCCAAAATGGTACAGGAATTGGGATTAGGTACATAAAATACCAATCTCTAGATTTTAAAGAGCTCTCTCTCTCTTCATAGAGCATCATGCCCCAAAAGCCCAGTTAAATTAGGCAAAAACTCAATCAGTTTGTTTCACTGGCTGATGTCAAAGCCCCCTCTTACAAAAGAGAGCCCTACGGCAGGAGCAAAGGCTTCTCCTGGACCTCTCTCTGTACAAGGAGATAGCATCTGCCAACCACCCAGTCTATATAGCACACCCAGGCAAAAGCTCAAACTAAATGAGCCACCTCTCACTTGTGCTCTAGCTTCAGCAACAGTTTCTACCTTGTGTATACTAGACAACCTACGTTTCCAACAACCATTTTAACAATATTAATACAAAATACAAATTTAACATCAACAACACTACTACAATATACCTCAAAAAGAAATCAGAGGAGGAACTCTGAACAGTCTTCACGTCCCTGTTTGGGCGCCAATTTGTAACCTTCCAGTGGGCTAGAATTGATTCAATAGCCTCTCTCCAGGGGCTACAGAGATAAACCCCTGGAGAAAGCAGCTGGGGAGCCAGGATGCAGACTGTAAAGGGACTCACAGTGAAGATCACTCAGAGCTACTAACCCACATCACAATACTACTCAGAACAAACAAAACAATTAACTACTAACATAAAATCCTTATCCTAAAAATAAACAAAATGAATTTAAACAGAACAGCCCCCATGGAAAAAAACCCAAGAGTCCCAAAGTTCAGTTGGAGTCACCTTTATCTCAGTTGAAGTCTTTTGTTCAAGTCCTTGAGGCTTGAGTGGAAAGAAGTAGCAGTCCTTTTCTTGTCTGGCTGCAGGAATCTTCAATAGGAATCCATGCAGTCCCTTCTTTCTCCTCTCCAACCAGCACCATGCAGTCTGTCCACTGGCTGAGCAGCTCACAGTCCCATCAGAGAAAACTCCTCTGCTCAGTGCTCCACAGCTGGGAGAAAACATCTTGCAGTCCACTCTTGGCTCTGCTCCTCTCACTTAATCACTGAGCACATGGACTCTGCAGCTCTGTGTACTTACTGCTCTCAAGGCTGCTGCTCTCAGGCTTCTTCTGACCACAGCAACAATAAAAAACCTTGTGGAGTATGCTCAAAATGCTACCACTCCCTGTTACCAGAAATTTCTGGTTTCTGGGCAGCTAATTTGCTCAGCAACAGTAACCCACCCTAAACAGGTCTCAAAAGAGATGGCCTGTTTTAGGCATATGGGTTACACAAGCACACATCTACTATTGTCTGAATTTTGAATGGCTTTACTCAACTGAAGACTTACTCATATTAGTAGGATAGTTTCCAAATCCAATGAGGCTTAAAGAAATCGAACTCCATAAGTGCAAGGTAGGCTGTGGACTTTGGTAAAAAGCAGATGTGTATTTTTCAGCATTTTTGTGGAATGGGGATAGCATTTTGTTCCAAAAGCTAGAAAACAGATTAGTTTAGTCTCTGGTACAACTGCCAGATATTTAATGTTACTGACTTGGAATGGAGAAGATAATAGGGGCATGAATGTATGAGAGAACATGAAGTCAGCATGCAAGAAAACTTCAGACATATAGGTGTCAAGGTGACAGAAAACTTTTATCACACTAATGTGAAAAGAAACAGGAGAAAATTTTACAATCTGTCATATATAGGCCTGATTCTCATGTCTGTTAAGTCTGGGGTTACCATATTTCAAGCTTCTAAATACAGGGCACTATCAGTGTGGGAAGGGCGAGCTGGAGTGTGAATGGGAGGGTTGTGTGTCACAGTAGCAAGACAGCACGAGAAAAAGGAGCAACACTGTCCTTCTCTGAATTTGTTTCTTACTGTGAGTATCTTATGTGGTACCAGCTTCTTACTGGTGTAGTGGGGTTGTTGCAGAGGAGGAATGACACAACAAGGGGTAGGAGAGAGACTAGCAAAACCAACAGAAAATGGAACCCACAAGTTTGTTACCCACAGCACAGGAAAATCAGTTTCTGAATGACAGTGTCCCCCAAACTGCACTGCTTTCAAAACTGCAAGAGCCTTTTTTCTAGCGTTCTGTACTCAGCAGGGTCCTCTTGTTTTAATTTGCAGTGTCTGATACGATACATTTGCAGCATGATGACAAAAATGCTGGAGAACATCCAACCCTCACAGAGCCGTTTTCATCTCAATTGGTCCTGGGATGTAGCATATTTACCATAAAAACCATAGAGAGAGGAAAAAAATTAAATAATCTCTTCTATTAACTGAAGACAACCAGGAACTAAATGCTGCTGCCCCACATTTCTACAATGAGTGAGATTGCCTTTAAGCTCTTTTACTCTGAAGTGTTTGCAGGGGTTAAAGTATAATTTGGTAGGCCTGAGAACCCTCCCACATGGGTGAGCCCCCCTCTGGCATGGGTGGATCCCTCTCCAGCATGGGTGGGCCCCCCAATACCCATCCCTAAAACCCACCCCCTGCCCCAATACCCATCCCCGCACACGCGCGCGCGCACACACACACACACAGCCATAGCCACCCCCAGACAGACAGACACACACAAAACCCCCAGCACCCACCGCCCAAAGCCCTTACCTCCGCTGTTCGCAGGCTGCCTGACCACCTGGAAGCTGCTTCCAACTGCAAGCTGCTCTGCCCTGCAGGGAGTAGATTCACAAACTCCCAGCCTGCCGCAGCTGTTTGCTGACGGGGCTTAAGGAGGAGCAGGGCTTAAGGTGAAGCCACTGGAAAGCTGTGTTCCAGCTGCTCATGCTATTTTTAGCAGGCCCTGGACACAGCATTCTGGTGTGTTTCTCTATTTTTAGGGGCCCTGGAATGCTGCCAGCCTAAAAATAGGGGGCCCCGGAACTGCATTCTAGTGCGTTCCCCCTTACTTTAACCCCTGAGTGTTTATCACCTTGCTAGAGGCTACCATTCTGTTCTGTCATCGATGCTGTTATACCAAAGACAAGAATATGTATTCATTAAAAGACAGGGCCTGTTGGTCACAGTCAAAGTGCTTATCAATTGTTCAGTTAGAAGGCAGGCATGTATTTGTGTGAGATCAAACATGTGTCTCCTCTGCTCTCTCTCCTGTGCCAAGTGCACATCCTAAAGGTGGAAACGTACATACGGTTCCATTGAGCTAAGTGGTGGCCTGATTTTCAGAAGTGCTAAGCCAGGGATGTCAAACTCATTTGCTATGGTGGATCAGATTTGATTTAAATGTACTTCAGGTGGGCCATTAATCAAAATACTACAGCTCTCTCGCAGCACTGTGGAGTGCTGTGTATGCGAAACTGTACTTCGTGAGACCACACTGTATGTCTTTCTCACATGCTGTTAGGCAGAGAGTGTGGTCCCACCGAGTGCAGTCATGGGACAGATAGAGATTCGCAGGCCACACTCAGCCCATGAGATGCATCTTAGACACCCCTGTGCTAAGCATTCAAACTTCAATTCAAGTTAACAGGAGCTGCAAGTGTTCTGAAATTAAGGTGATATGTGCACACCTGCGAAAATATCAGGCAATCAAAAGGGCCAGGCAGGGAAAAGTAAAGTAGAAAATATTTTAGCTTTTCAGCATCCATAAGCATTAATTTCTCAAAGTGATTCAAAGCATTGGAAATGTAGAACAAAATGCTACCCTCTGGTTATCATAATGAACTCTGACTTGGTATTCTCTTCTGCTTTCTCTACTACAAGCAAATGAAACTCCATGGGGACATAAGAGTATAATATCATCCTTCATGTTAGGATTGTTTCCTCTGTGTTATTTATCCACAAGTGGAATCCCAGTATTGTCCATTTAGATTGAAGTTCAGGTACTAAACTTCATTGGGTGACCAAATACAAACAGATAATTGACTACATGCAGAGAAATTCACAAGGAGAGATACATCTCTGGAGTACAGAGATGATTTCCAAGGACGCTGCAGCAGAGACGAAATGCCCAGTACCCTTTTGGCTTTTATGTTTCTTATGCTGATTTAGTAATACATTCAGAGTAATGTTTGGCCAAGGGTGCCTGCAACTGGAACTATCTAAATTACTGATAAATTTACCTTGGCGTAAATATTACTCACAAATTACATGGGGAAAATAAGGCAGAAGTTTTAAAATACAATTATTTTATTAAATGTGCAATTTTCACTGCTTTAAAACTGTAGCTAACAGCTGTCTCATTTAAAATATTTGAAACACTATCTTGGTCTTACCCTATAAGTCTTCAACAGACTGGAAAAATAAATCTACCCCACCAACACCTCCTCACCCTGCTGGTTTTCATATACCTCAGGAGAAAAGAGCTTCTCATTTCCCCTATACTGTTTCTATGGCAACCTGTTTTGGTTACAGTAAGTGAGCTCATTACTCCACTGAGATGCACAGTATTGACACCCCAGGACTCTCCCTATGTCAAAATTCAGGACTGTGCTAACCCTTATATTTGTCTTTACTCATGCTTTAAAAAAGAAAACCTGAAACCCTTCTTCCTCCTCCATCTCTTCCTGTCAGGACAGAGACTGTGTTATGCAGATTATGACAAACTCCCATCAACTACTTAGGAGTCACTTTTTTATGGCCCGATACTGCCACGTGCTGCACTGAAAAGGAATCTGCAAGGCATCGGTACCATTCAGTGCTGCCAGCACAATGCCCTTGACCTCTTTTCCTCCACCCACTCTTCATGACTTATATGGTGCCTCAGACACCTACCCCCTCTCCATTTTTATAGTGAAGCATATTTATTAGCACTTTATGAGACCAGAAATCAGGCCAGAGGAAAATAAACGCTGTGATTTCTGGAATGAGAAGTAGCTTTGGTGTTCTGGCCAGGGGGCTGCTACAAGCATGGGTGCTAGGTAGAAGTTTTAGAAGTCAATCAATAATGCTGAGTTGGTAGAGTTACCAGGCAAGATTAAAAAGAACCTAATGGAGTCAAGATAAGCCCAAACAAAGCCTAGCGGTTGTCTAAAAAAACCATAATTTACCTCCTTTTTCTGACACCCTCTAGTTGTAAGCTACCTCCACATTGGCTCCTAGAGTCCATCTACAGTCACAGCTACACTGGAGCTGGGGGCGTATAATTTCCTGCTAAAAACACCAGGCACCACAGCACCAAAGACGATGCCACCAAAATGGTGTGGTTGGGCAGCTGGCTGCTGCTCATCACTTACATTGCCACAGAGACACAACTTTTTTTAGTCTGCTAGCTTGATTGGCCTTAGCATGGGGGTGTCCTCCTTGAGCTGGAAATGACACTTCCCAGCTCCAGTGTACAGGTACTGTGAAACTTGAATCCCTTGAATTCACACTCCACCCTCCCTATAATTGCCTCTGTTACACACACCTCATCTAAACTTGCCCATTGTGGCTAATTAAGCAGAAGGAAGCTTGTGGGAACCAGTTGCATTTTAGCAACAGTGCAAGTGATTCCCAACACTGCTTTACAGTGATTCGGATGCCCATTATGCCAGAAGACAAGAATATAACAAGGAAAATTGGGGGCTGGAGGGTGTTTTTCCTGAAGAAGGCTTTACTCTTCTCTGTAGTGAAAGTAAGTTACAGAGTCATGTCGCCTTGGACAAGCCATTTCAGCTCTGTGCCTCACTTTCCTCACTTGTAAAATAAGATTTAGTGCAAGTTTAAGTGTTTGTTCAGCAAGAATCCACAAAAGCTAAACCTTGAGAGAATGGAGAACAAGGGACAGAATGCCTCCCTACACTCACACTTTGATATTCCCCTTCTTACCCTGTATTGGTCTTGTCCATTTAGACTATCAGCTCTTTGGGGCACAGATTGTCCCTTAGGCCATGTCTACACTACAGGGCTCAGGTAAGTCAACTTAATAAGGTTGACTTAAAGTTGACTTTATTGTCAACTTAGTGAGGCCCCATTTGTTTCAGTCGACTTTATAAAGTTGATTTAAACAGCTCTATTTCATTAAAAAAAAAACAGCAAGGAGTTGTGTGGCACTTTGAGACTAACAGATTTATTTTTCGCATGAGCTTTCATGGGAGAAAATCCCACTTCCTCAGATGCTTCGAAGATGGGTGAACTTACAGAAAGGAATGAAAATAAATGGAAAGGGGTGTAAAACATAGGATCGAGTCATACAGTAACAGCAAATCAGGGCAGTTTTCAGGTTCAAACCATGGGAAGCCTGAAGTCAAATTACCTTTTGTAATGGGAAAAGAACCCATAGTATCGATTAAGTCCTGCTTTCACAGAATTTAGCTTGCATACTAATTTGAGTTCAGCTGTTTCTCTTCGAAGTCTTGATGTCCCAGCCACATCCCTGATGACAGTCGTTAACAAATCATTCATCAAGTGATTAGAAAGATGGAAGTGCTCAGCAACTGGTTTCTGTGTTCTGTGATTTCTGATATCAGCTCTGTGCTCATTCATCCTTTTACGCAGCGATCGTCCTGTTTGTCCAATATATAAAGTGTTGGGGCATTGCTTGCACATGATGGCATAGACCACATTAGTAGATGAGCAGGTAAATGAGTCTTTGATGGAGTAGCAGCCTTGATTAGGGCCTATGATGGTATCTGTTGTGCAGATACGTGGGCAGACTTGGCAACGTGGTTTGTTGCAGGGGTGTGTGCCTGCTTCAATGCTTCTGTTGTTAAATCTGTAGTTGCTGGTGAGTATCTGTTTAAGATTGGGTGGCTGCCTATAAGCAAGGAGAGGTCTCTTTCTAATCACTTGATGAATGATTTGTTAACGACTGTTGTCAGGGATGTGGCTGGGACATCAAGTGTTCAAAGAGAAACAGCTGAACTCGAATTAATATGCAAGCTAAATTCTGTGAAAGCAGGACTTAATCGATACTATGGGTTCTTTTCCCATTACAAAAGGTAATTTGACTTCAGGCTTCCCATGGTTTGAACCTGAAAACTGCCCTGATTTGCTGTTACTGTATGACTCGATCCTATGTTTTACACCCCTTTGCATTTATTTTCATTCCTTTCTGTAAGTTCACCCATCTTCGAAGCATCTGAGGAAGTGGGATCTTCTCCCATGAAAGCTCATGCGAAAAATAAATCTGTTAGTCTCAAAGTGCCACACGACTCCTTGTTGTTTTTTTACACAGCTATCCCTTTGGAAACTATTTCATTAAGTGGACTTTAATGGGCACATTGTGTTAAGTTGACTTAATAAAATCAACTTAACCCTTAAAGTCAACTTCAAGGGCAGGAGTTATTAAGTCAACTTAAGCAAGTGCTTAAGTCAACTTAATGAACTCCAAATGTGGCCAGGGAGTTGCTTAAACCTCCAGTGTAGACATAGCTTTATTGTTTCTGTTTGTACAGTGTCTAACACAGTATGGCTCGTTAGTAGGGGCCTTTAGGTGCTACCACTGGTTTCAGGTGTAGTTATACTGATTTACCGCAGCTGAGCAATCCAATTCAGGATCTGTGCTACTCTTTGAAATAAACCCTTAGCTAAAGGTTTTAAGTGGTATAAATTGCACCAAAACAGATAAAGGCTGATTCCTGGAGGTTTGCCCTTTTCATATCCTCTTCTAGAAAGGATCCAAATGAGTCTGCTTCTGATAGCTTCATCCAAACACTCTTCCATTGCAACATCCAAAAAGGAATTGTCATTTTATCCTATCGGTCAGTTGCCATCCTCTGATTCCTCAAAAGGCCTTTTCTGATACATTTAAGGATCCAGAGGGACCTTAGCTGCTAAAATGAGTGGTTAGAAAATTTCTGTCTTCCATTTATGCACTTCTATAACACCTAAAATGCCTTGAGAGATGCAGCATATTCTAACATGAAGCCAGGAATTCCTGATTCTAATCTTGAATCCACTGATAGCTTGTGGGCAGCTATGGGCAAGTCAGTATAAACTATTGCAGTTTTGAACACTCACTGATGTATTTCAGGATAACCAAATTAAACACTTGTATACTGCTCTGAAGATACAAAGTACTAGATAAGTACTAATATGTACTTTTATTAGCTGACTCTTTCATGCGACTACATTTGCGTGGCACTAAAGAAATACAGCAGCATATGGAACGCCAGAGTGGGTCAGATCAATGGCTATTTTGGCCCTACTATCGAGTCTCTGAGAGTGGCCTGTACCAGATGTTTTGATTGAAGGTGCAGAATGCCCAAAATGGATAGCTATGTGACAGAAGGGAGGTAGCTCACACAGTTCCATGTTAAAATCTACCTGTTTGGCTAGAGGGCTTTAATTGATGACCAAACAGTCTCACACAAATGACAGACTCTCTGGGATAAAAATGAAGGATAGGGAACCTCATCCCCCTTTTCAAGGCTGGGAACGTTCCAATGGAAGGGAAGTGAAAAGAGGGCAAGAAACTGGGGCAAAGTCTTCTAAATCTCAGACAACGGGACCAAAAACAGAAGCAGAGAGAGAGAGACACACTTACGAGTGTGTTAGGAGAAAATGCTTGATGTCTCCAGTCTAGTGATGATTCAGTGAATGTTTTTTCAAAGAGAAACTTATTAGAAAAAAAAAAAAAGGAAAGTGATCAAATAGCACAAAGTGACCATGAAGAGTTTCTGAGAGCATTATGGAGTGCATGCAGTAACTGGGAAGATCACAAGAATCCTCAAGCATGAATGCTGAAGTGGAGAAAAGAAGAAAAATTAGATAATACTCATAATCAATAACAACTTTCTCCCCCTTCAGAGGGCTTCGCAAGTTAAGGCCCTGATCCTGTAAACACATACAGGAGTAAGTTAATCCACTTGAGTAATTACACTGCCCAAAGCTACTGACATTTGCCAGGTCCTGGCTCAGGTAACTCTTAAATACCCAGAAATTAATATATGTCAGGTATGCTGGTCGGACACACAATCAGTCAGAAAAGGCCTCTAAGGGTAGTTACAGTTATACTATGGGTACAGCTTTTCTTGCTTGGGGAACTGGTGTTAGCTATATTGACAAAAGTGTTTTTTTTTGCTAGTAACAGCTGTGTCTACACTAGGAAGATTTGCATATACAGTTACACCAGAAACATTTTCAGTGTAAATAAGACCTACAGCTCTGGAGTGCAAGGTTATATAGTTTGGCAGTATATTATATTGGCAGAGCACTCCTGGGCTATGTCTACGCCACAAAAGCTTAGTCAACTTTAATCAGGTGACTTAATAAAATCTACTTAAAGTTGACTTAGTGAAGCCACATTGCATTAAGTCGACTTTATAAAGTCAATTTAAATAGGCCCACTGTACTAAGTCAACTTTAATGGCCACATTGTGTTAAGCTGACTTAATAAAGCCGACTTAACGCTTAAAGTCAACTTTAAGGTCAGGAGTTATTAAGTCGACTTAAGGAAGCCCTTAAGTCAACCTAATGAACGCCAAATGTTGCCAGGGCTTTGCTTAAATTGACTTAAGCCCATAATATAGACATACCCCTGGTGTGGACACAGCTATGTGGGCAAAACTGCAGTTTGTGCTAGGGCTTTCACCCACATAAGTATGCTGAAAAAAGAATTACACCTCTAAGTAACATACATAGGTCAGCAAAATGTTTAAGTATAGACCAGGTTATACGTGAAGTGACTGGACTTGCCAGAACATGGAGATTCAAAACTGGTTTATGTAGGAAGAGAAAAAAAGGGAATTTAGAGGCCTGCAAACAATAGCAGGAATAGCTATCAGAAGATTAAATAGTTTTGAGTGCTCTGACATCATCCTGGGAGTATAAAAAGATTATGAAAAATTCAGAGACATTGCAAGATTATTCATTTTTTTTCATGGTACAGTACTGCTTGCTAAGGAACCTTCCTGAAGACCGAAGAGTAGCCAACAAAGTGTAATCTATATGGGTCTGCACTCCCAGAAATTGCAGTTTTGTGGTAGGGTAAGGTTATTACTTACTTATAAAATAGATTGCAAGGGATGCTGTCAAGGTAGATGAGGTGACATGACCTGTATTTTTATTACACTATATTTGCAAGTGATATTCAATGCTGTGTGGGAGCAGATGCTTCAATGCTATTTCTTTTCTTATGGAAGATTAATGTCTGCAGTGCATTCCTCATAAGCAGTTCTAAGTCTCCAAACCAATGTGCACAGTCCAACAACCCCAAAACAAGCTACTTTGCACAGCTCTGTGTTTTCATGCAATTCTAACGGCCAGGATTTGGCAGATCATGAAGCCCTCTGTTTTCGTACCTCCCCTTCAATACAGGGGCCTGTCCATCGCAATCTGTTTGCTGTCCTGAGATCAGGAACTGTCTCACATGCTGGGACATCTTGAAAGAGGTGGAGTGAGATGGTTGAGGACATGCCTGAGACACTGGCCACCCACAGAGAGGAGGACATGCTGTTCTCCCTAGCTCACTGGGAAGGATTGCCCTGAGGCCTTAAGTGGTGGCCAGTCCTGGCCGGGGTCCTCTACCAGGGGTGAACATCAAAGTTTTCACTCTTTGCATGATATTTCCAACTTATCAAAACTAAAACTTTGTTTCCTATTCCAAGTCTGAGCTTTTAGTTTCATTTGCCTGCTTGTTTAGTGCTACACTGTGAAGAAAAAGGTGTTTGAGAAAGATGGCAACACCAGTTCAAAACACAGAATACATAAACATTCCCCAGCAGCACCATAGGAGTAAAAAAGGCTAGTTAAAACACAAAACATATTAATTGGTTAGAGCAGCAATAGGTTGCAGAAAGCAAGATATCACTGACTTGATCTGATTGGTTTGTTCATCAATGGCATCAACAGCACTCTCCACAGAACTCAGCAGAGATTGGATCTGGTTAGCAGTCTCCTTCAACAGGAAACGGGTCACAAACTGGTCCACATTGGTCCCTCTTTCGTACACCTGCAAATGAAAGGCACAGAGCTCTGTGATAAAGTGCCAGGTACTCCGGGAAAAAAAGCAGCTGTAGAAACTGGCCACCAGGAATCCTGCTTCCTTCTTCAGTTTCACATGGAACCTCTGGGTGCACCTTCTCTCACTGTCTGGATATAAATAAAACAAATGAGCAGCCTCAATAATTTCCATCTAAGTGGTGGAGTGAGAGCTCTCAGACAAGTCTACTTAATCACATTGTAGCCTTTCATCTCCATCTGTGGTTATGGCAAAATCTAGCCATAGCTTACTTTGTACATCTCAAAATGTGGCACTGAGTTGCAGAAAGTTCATCACTGTGAATGCTGAGGGCAGGCCCAAATACAATACTGGGAAAGTTCACTATGAAATATATTGCTGTATGACATGTTCAATGGTAGCTTCAGAACAAAAGAAAAACTAGTTGACTTCTGCTAGTCATGCGCTGAAATTGTGAAATAATGTAACATGTTTAAAATAAAAATGGAAAAGGTGACCTATAGTCTTCCTGCTTATGTTTTTTGTTTTTATTTTTTATTCTGAAATTACTGACTCTACCAGGAACTGTATATTTGTTTGATGAGCTGGGTATATTCATATTCCATCTCCAAGTACCTGATTGCTGTGTCTAAAAACAGTCATTTCCAGGTGCTACTTTTACTGTCAACAAACATTTCCTTTTGCTTAACCCCTCCAACTATCTGATTGGCAGTTATCTGAATGGGTGCAATAGCTCTTCCAGATATAATTGGGGATTCTTCATTCTTTGCTTTCTGCAACTGCCATGATGGTTTTGAAGCCAGTGTGGTTCCTATACTCCAGCCAAGTCTTAGGGACCCATGCTAGATGTGCAAACCTACTTGGGCACAGAGGAAAGTGTCAATGGTATTTCTTGTCCCAGCATCAAACTCAGGTAGGAGAAGGACAAGTACTTTTGCCCTTCCTCAGAGAAGCACCCTGCAGGCTTAGAAACAACTGAGCTCACATGGCCACAAGGCTACAGCAGCAGCTTAAAGTGGTTCTCTCTGTAAATTTCAAAAGGGATAGCCGTATCAGTCTAGTCCAGTGAAAAAACAACAAGGAGTTGTGTGGCACTTTAAGACTAACAGATTTATTTTTTGCATGAGCTTTCATGGGAGAAGATCCCATTTCCTCAGATGCTTCGAAGATGGGCGAACTTACAGAAAGGAAGTTCTTGTTCTCTCTGTAGTCATCCTGCCACCTGGGATGGGAAGCAGTGCTTTCCTCAGCTGGCAAATTTCCCCAGTGCACAGCCTAGTTACCGGAGCTGTAGAACGTGACAGCATTTATCCTGGAAAAAGCAGAACCCTCTGCTTTCTTGTTTGTTAATTGGGCCAGAGAGCAAGACAACAATTCAACTATTAACTTGTACCTCTGGGAAACAGATTTGTTTCTTACACTACTACTGGGCCCTGCTGGGAAGGGGTGCTGCATAAGCATGGAATCCTTTGAATGGATTTGGTGCAATAATTCCCCTGCCCTTACAATGATTTATAGGCCTGCAGTAGCATGCCATGGATCACTCCAATTTGACTCAAATATGTTCATAACATTCTACATCTTCTCCCTCTCGCAGTAATCACTTATCTTAGGGGCATGTTGTCAGCACTGATACAGTTAGTGAGTCTGTCACCATTTCCAGTATAAATACACCTCCTTTCTCCCCAGGGTTCCAATCCAACTGAATTAATTTGCCTTGATTTGACATTTGACATATAAGGTCTCAGCCTGGGAGTATAAATTGCTTCACCTCCCAGTTCCTCCAAATAAACACAGAGGTCTTGGTCTTCTAGCTCCTGGAGGGACACAGAGAGAAGGGCCTCTGGGCATGAACCCAGTCTCTGTGCACAGCTGTTGTCTGTCTCTGCTCCCATAACGCCTTTATTGTGGTTAAAATCCATTCATCATTAGGACTGGAAGGGAAAGCCAGATTATCATAATAGTCCCTTCTAACCTTAAAGTCTATGAGTCATGATTTTGGGATCAATCTAATCATTTTAGGCGGTCTGACTCAAATTCTGAACTTTTGGGATTGTAAATACTGTCCCCTGCTACACACATGCTGCACATTTGGTGTAGTGGCTGTTCCACAATGTCACACTGGTTCAACAGGACTTTGAGCACCAGACTTTATATCAGAGGATGTGTGGCTTTCAGCAGAAGCATGTTCTTACCACAAAAAAAGAATGAGAAGTCTTGTCATCTAAAATCACATTACACTTTAATCAGCATTTTAAAAACTCATTTTTGCCAAGAATTATACTCTTAAAAAGGAAAGTTCTTACAAAGTTGCCTGACCATGTGGAAATCTCAGGTTCAAAATGTAGGAATTGCCCACCATAACAAATAATAAATCATCTAGTGGTGTGTGTTATGTGAGTATTTTGAGACCTCAAATGAAATCAAAGCATCATTGCATGCTAGACATTATACATTCATATAATAAAGAAAGAGCCCCTTGCCTCCAGAAAAATCAGTTCTTGTTCTATGCTCTTGAATTTCTAAAGGCTAATAAACTTACTTGTTGCAAGAGTTTAAGAAATAAATTTCTTAATCTTTAAAAGTGCCACAGAACTCATTGTTTGTTTTTCTGAAACAGACTAACATGACTACCCCCCGGAACAATGTGCATTGTATTGAAAAAGATTCACTAAACTGAAAAAAGGAAGTGAAATATTAGTTTTATTTCTCCTTTCCCAAAAGTTGTCTTGTTTCTCTGATTTTGATATCTAAAACAGCTCATCAGAAAGATAAGCTAAAGAAAATTAAAAGGCAAAAAAAATGAGTTTTTCTATTAACACTGAAGGCTTGATGACATCCAGAAGCAGTGAATGAGAAGCAAACTCAAAATATTTGATCACACCATGCATAACTCAAAACCCAGGTTTTAGGAACTTATAGGAGCAATGAAGTATTATGGTCCAAGATGCTAAATTTCAAATAGAAACTGCTGTACAAGCCAGAAGCTTTAAAAGATGCAAGGCAACAACTGTCACTGCTCAGTATCCATACATGTGATGTACAGTGGAGCAATTTAAATGTTAAAGGTCAAAAATCAGCCCTCCTGTGCACCTGAATAGATTTTTGTTTTTCTCTAAACCACTAAAGATTTCCCTTTCCAGTGGTGCCAGTTTTGCCCTGACCATTGTTGTTCTTCCACTCAGTTAACTGAACTACATTATTGGATTAGTTTTTTTCATGCTCTGCACACACTGTAGTGTAGACAAGTACCAAAGGGACAGCCATGTTAGTTTAGTAAAGCAAAAAAAGCAAGGAGTCTCGTGGCACTTAAAGACTAATAGATTTATTTATCGCATGAGACAGTTTTGGAGCAGCCTGCAAAAAGCTTCAAGTTCAGGCACTCTGTTAAAACTATAATGTTTACATCTGTGCTTTACTGGCTAGTGGATGATTTTCCCATGGCCTTGAACAATGGGCGAACATCCATGTTTATCAAGTTGGAACCAGCAACGTCCTTCGGCCTCTGCTCAGAAGGGTCTGCTAGCTGCAATAGCAGACCTAGCTGCATTCTCCTGCCTTTACTTATTTTTGTTAGAGAAATTCCAGAGGATGATGGATAGGCTATTGCTCCTCTCTATCTCTGGGCTATCCCCCCTGCAGTCATGCAGGGGTCAAACATATCACCTCTAGCAGTCACTATATGTGGGATTGCTGGGATAACATGTGAAAGGCTTCATACTTAGCATGCTGACGATGTCTCCACATCACTTTCTCAGCAGTCTTCCAGATGACTCAGTGGCTGAGGCCTTGTCTACACATGAAAGCTTTACCGGTTATACAGACGCAGTTATTCATGAATTAACGACACATAGTTCCCTTTCAGGGGTTAAAGTATGCTGGAATGTGGCAGAACACTGTTCTAGGGCCCACTGTTTTTAGGGGCTCAGTGTTCCAGGGCCCCTAAAAATAGAAAATGGAGCTGGAATGCTGTTTTCTGGGGTCCACCATTTAAAAATAGCGGGCCCTGGAATGCAGTGTTCCAGCTCCATTTTCTATTTTTAGGGGCTCCAACGCTAAGCCTCTTAATACAGAGGGCCCTGGAACACTATTCTGGCACATTCTGGCATGGCAGGGGAGCTACCTCATCCTGGGCTGAAGTTCTGGCCTGAGTCTGCTCTGAATGAGCCTGCTCAGAGCCTCTGAGCAGGCTCGGTCAGAGCACGCTCAGGCTGGAGCCTCACTCTGGGCCGGACCCACTCCAGTAACATGGTGGCCAAGTAAGGAGACCCTGGGTGGGGTTGGACAGTATTTTCCCCAGGACTTGAAACTGGGGGGGTGTAGGAGGTGCTCACTAATTTGGTATAACACTGTTACTAGCAGACAACTGGGGGGATGTTGGGGAATTCGGGGGGTCCAGGAGAGGTGTGGGGGGTGTTAGGGAAATCCCTGGTTTGGGGACAGGCGAACCAGCCCGGTGGTTAAAGGGCATGGGGGAGGGGGATGGGCTGGGGCAACAAGGGAAGACTGCGTGGCATGGCAGGATGTTGGGGGACCAGCTGCAAGACAGGGGCCAGGGGCAGGTGTGTGGAAAGCAGTAGCTGGGGTGGGAATAGGCAGGTGTGGGGCAGTAGATGCGATGGGGATAGGTGTGTGGGGAGCAGTAGCTGGGGTGGGGGGCAGCCGTTTGGGGAGAAGTAGCTGGGGTATGTGAGGGGGGCCTGCACCACTGTGGGGGGCCCCGCCAATTTAGGAGGGTTCCAGGGCCTGCCAAATTATACTTTAACCCCTACTGCCATCCCCACCACCATGGTAGGAACACCCATTCAGGCTAAGAGTGACTTTTCTGGGCTTCTAATTTACACCTCTTCCCACATAACATAAGCTAAACCACATAAAGGTCCTCCCATGTCAGAAGCAGCACCCACATTGGGGGAAGGGAGTGTTATACCAGTACGACTGTATCTGTCTAAATTCACATATTAAATTATTCAAAAAGCTTTCCCATGCAAAGAAGGTCTGAGTGGAAGTGTATCCTAAATAAAAAGATGTATCTCTTGCGAAGACTTTGTCTACATGGGAACAACTTTCTTTATAATTGAAGGTTGACTTCAAACTGATGTAGTTAAACTGAGAATACAGAACATTACTTGACTTTAATATTACAGAGATGAGCACATCAGAAACAAAATACAGGGACACTTTTTTTTTAAATAAATGACAGTGTAATACTACCCCAAAAATAAGTCGCTAATGTCCATGTAGAGCTATGGTAATTGCACAGCAAAATTGTTTATCTGAATGTATAAATCTTCAGTTGGACACAAATGACTATCTGTGAATGCCAAAAAAACATAAGTCATTTGCATGAAAATCATTAGGCTTACAATTGTGTGGGAGCATTTCTGAAAATCTAAATTGCTCAGACACGATCTAGTTCCTGATCTGCTTCTGTGTGACCTATTGATTTCTTAGTTGCCTGAAGATGACAGCCTGGCGTTTCAAAACGCCAAATCAAAACAAAAAACAAAACAAAAAGACCCAAACCAAAACCCTCACCAACAACACACATTCTAACACACTCAGATTTATACTTTCCTTTAACAGAACTTATATTTTGAAGAGAAGGAGCTGAAGACGGCCTAAGCTCAGCAAGGAATTTTATGTTTAGTTAATTTGAAAAGTGACTGAACTTCCAGGGCTTAAAATGTCACAATTTTAAGACACTGGAATCTCTGGATAGTGTTATTGGCTTGTTACAAAATATGAAACATGAGTATGTCATTTGAGTTCAATAAGATTAGGACTGACAGGAAGAAAATACATTGGGCAGTAGAACTAATCCACACTAGTGCAACCGGTAAGTATTTAGATAACTGGATGAATGAATGGCTCTAGGGAAACTTGGGCTGTGCAGTGCCATGTTGTTAGGCTGTTGGTTAGAATCCAAACCAAGCAGCTGCTTGTGCCAGAGTGTTACAATCTGAAGGTTGTTTGGTGGTTTCACTTTAATCCCCAGTGAACAAGTATCATCATCATCAAAAACCACCACAAATGGCACTCAGTCTCAGCTGCAGAATCGAGATCTCAATGTACATCACTTTTAAAATTGGAAGATTTACATTAGTGCAGGTTGGAAACAAGATACTTTTAAATCCTGAGTATTTTTGGGATTCCCTTCACCGTCACCCTGACTGTGGACAATCTTCGATAACTACATAACCACTGTTACCATATTACGAGTGCTTCTCTTCTGTTGGCCAACTTTCTTTTCAGCACATATCCTAATGTGCCTCTCCTGCAGATATATAAGGCTATCATCACAAGGGGGAGATGTGTTTGTTAACAGTTAACTGACAATGTTAAGAATTAACAGACACACAATAACTGTCCAGCTATAAAATCTTAATGGAGACTCAGCAAGCCTGGTAGCTGACCTTGCCTAGTGAACCTCACATCAAAGCTCCAGTGGCTTGCCTCTAGGAGATTTTAGAGTAGAAAAACTAGCAGTCTGGAAAGCAGTGCCAGAACCAGCAGCCACAACCTCAAAAGCCCTGCCCTTTGGAGCCTTCTCCTGACTTCCTTCTAGACCCGCCCCCCGAAGGTGACGCAGAGGATGGAAGACCATCCCTGTGACCATTTGTCAAAAGGAGGACTCCACCATAGCTGAAAAGGAAAAATATTCCAAAGATGAGAGCTCTTGGCAGAGAGAGCTGTGCCATTTGTCACATGCAAATGAAGATGGAGGACAGTCAACAGCTCCAGCCCTCCCATCTAAATTGCTGAAACAGGACTAAAAACAATCTCTCATATGATCTTATCCAAGGGCTGGTGTCCATTTCAGCAGATGCTACAGATGCTTCCAGACTGTCAGATGGTCTGAGGATGTTTACAAATGAAAGGGATACCACTGAATACTGTCTCTCATTGTCTGCTCATGGTTGCATTTGAGCCAGGTCTCCTACCTGTGTACTAAAACACCAGTACACTTATTTATGAAGTAATTTTCAAAGGTGCCCAAATGATTGGATGACCAATTCCCATGAAATTACTGTAAATTGAAACAACGTTCACAATTCCCAGGTGGCTATGAAAATATCTTAGCTCTCTTTTCAATATTTGAAATACCAGCAAGTACCAATCCCATGCTCTAGCCCATACATGCACCAATATATTGCATATAAAATATATTTATCAGACTAGCTTGTCTTCATTAAGAAATTAAGAAACCATGAAGCAGTGCAATAAAATACATCAATATATAAATTTACTAAATAAAAGCTACCTAAATGTCCATCAATAAGATACCTATCCTAATTTCTAAGGGTCTGATTCAGTTAGTCATCTCTATCGAATGAGTATTTTAGCTTCTGAAAGTTGGAAACCCTAAATAATCTCTAAATGTCATCCAACTTGAAATAAAACTAGAGTCATTTATTTTCTTGGGCAGCTGCTAACAGATGAGAATACCTTCCTTTGGGGATCCCCTCTGATCTTCTCTGGTCCCTCTGCCCTTTTATGTTGCCTAGCTGGGACAGAGAAGATGTATTTGAAGCCAAGATCACCAAATGGCAAGACTGTTTGCTCTTGACAAGTTTCCAAGATGTTTTTGTTTTAGCAGCATTATTTTATAATTGAAGCAGTTGCTTTAGACATCTGTCTTCCTCTTCCAATCTACTCTTCATTAGGAAATCATCTTCAAAATTCCAGCTTTGTTTGATATTCTTTGGTTACTGCTATCCAGTATATTCGATGTACTGTAGAAAAAGAGTCATCCCAGATGCTCCCAAGTTAAGGAGATTTTGAAACATCATAACATTAATTTGGACTATAGTGACTAAATAACACTGTCTCCAGGCCACTCCACCTCTGAACTAATCACAGCATTGCAGAAATTTACAAAATTAACAGGTATATGAATGCAGTATTTGTAGGGTCTATTAAAAGACATTCTTATTTGTATTAGTGCCTAAAAGAACCCAGCCAAGATACAGGCCCCATTGCACTAGGTACTACATGCAGAAAGAAAGAGCCCACACCTCAGAGGGTATGTCTCCACTGAGAAATTATTTCAAAATAAGGAGGCATTTTTCGCAAGAACTTTATTCCTGTTCATGCATGCATTTTGTTTTTGTGATATAAGCATCTCCTTATTTTGAAATAATGAAGCACTATTTCAAAATAAGGAAACCTGCTTTTATTTTGAAATAGCACCTATTTCAAAATTATTTCAAAATGAGCCATTCCAAGCCACGGAATAGACTTATTTCAAAATAATGGCTCTATTGTTTTGCCTGCCTTCCCCTATTTCAAAATAGAGAGTCTAGTGAAGACTCTTTATTTCAAAATAAAAACTCCTACCTTATTTCAAATTAGAGAGTCTTCACTGGACCCCTAATTTGAAATAACTAATTTGAAACAGTACTAATTTGAAATAATTATTTCAAATTAAAATCAAAATAGTTATCTCAAAATAACTATTTCAAAAAACTTTGTCAATGTAGACATAGCCAGAGAGTTTAAAAATCAAGAAAGAGATGAACATGAAGGATTATCAACATTTGCAGCGACAGATTAAGGCTGGAATTTTCAGATCTCATGATCCACAACTGGAGCCGAGTTTTCAGAGAAACTCACCTCCCAATTTAGGCACTCAAGAAAGTGAATGTATTCCTTTGAAAAGCTAATCAATGTGTCACAACATGCTGAGTGGTGAACCACAAGAAAACCTGTCCTTATTTAGATACCTGAATTGGAGCTGCACTCATGAAAATCCGGCCCTACCCGAGGATGCTGAACACTTGAAAATCTGCTCCCACATGATTTGTTCAAGGTCATACAGGAAGCCTGTGGTGAAATCAGGAATTGAGCCCACATCTTTTGAACCCCCATATAATGCCTTAGCCACAAGACCATTCCTCCTCTTTATTCATCATTGGCACAAATTGAACACAGTAAGGAAACCATTTGTGTAATATGCCACCCAGCATTCAACAACCCTATGTAAGACATTGAAGGTATCCATTGAATGGTACTTTCAGGTTACAAAGTGGATACCAGTAATATTCAACACCTTAAGGAGCAAATAGGTGAAATTTAGAAACATGATTGTGTGTGCGCCTGATGTTTTTTGCATTCCCAAATATATCTGCAGGAAAGCAATGTCTTTGTTTCTTCAGGTTGTTGTAAGGGCTGAGAGCAAATTGCAGGGGGAAAGATATCAGGTGAGAGCTAAATAGAAATGAAATTTTTAGGGGAACAAGATTACAAGTTTACACAAACAAAGGAGGAGAAATGCAAAAAGCATGAATCCACAGGGGAGATGTTCCTCAATGGGACACTCCATAGTTTGCCATGAAGTTAATTTTTTTAAACAAGTTCTGCTAGTCATACAAGGAGGTATTAATACATTTCTTTATAACAGTGATTACAGCAAATCTAATCTGCTGGAGTAAAATACTTCTTGGTTTTATTTGTTTTACACATTGTTAATCTTAGTGTATTTTTTAAAAGAAAATGTTTCTCTCTGTTTTTTTTTAACAGTATCTTGCTTTCATGTGTGTTCTGATTCTTTCCACGTGCCTGAATGGGCTTTAATTCACTGTCTTGAATGGGTTTTGGATTCTGTACATAGTGCTTGACATTTTCAAATACTCTTATGTTATTCAGGCTTTTGTCTGAGAATTAATTATTTGTATTATAGTAGCACCCTGAGGAGCCAGTTGAGATCAGGACCCCAGTGGTGCTTGGTGCCATACATACACATAAGTAAGAGATGGCTCCATCCCCAAATCTTTCAATCTAAATAGACAAAACAGGAAAAGGGAAGGGTATAGGCAAAATGACCTGCTCAAGGTCACACAGAAGGTCAGCAGCAGAGCCAGGAATGGAATCAACATTTCCTGATTCCCGGTTCAGTGCTGCTATCTACTAGAACAGTGGTTCTCAACCTTTTGTGGGTCATGACACACTTGACAGTGTGCTTAACCCTACAGGAGATACCAGCTGCCCCCACTGAATCCAGTCCTCCCCACCCCTGACTCTCCATGACTCACTTAGCACTGTGTTGCAACACAGTAATGTAACCCAACACAGTAAATGAGAACCACTGATGTAGCGCAGTGATTCTCAATCTATTGTGGGTCGCAACACACACACTTGGCAGCATATTATAACTCTATAGGACACACTAGCCCACACCCTCCGGGCTAAATCCAGCCATCTCCCCATCTCTCCATGACACACTTACCTCTGTGTAGTGACACAGTAATGTGCCCTCGCACAGTGGTTGAGAACCAGTGTGCTAGAAGACCATGTTAACTCCAAAATGGTTTGGGTTATTGTTATATTCTAGTTCTTTTAGAGGATGGCTGTTTTAGCATTTGGTATTGTTTGGAAAGATATTTAAATACTACAGTGATGAATATGAGAAGAAAAAATGGCCAGAAACATCGTGATGATTTCCCACCACTAAGGGAACATCTACTGAATGCTCACAGCACTTATGTTTGGTACCTTAAGCATTATCTTAAACAAAGTCGCTCATTGTTTAGAGCAGGGGTCTGCAACCTGTGGCTCCAGAGCTGCATGTGGCTCTTCGGCTGCCTCCTTGTGGCTCTGGGGTCCTGGCTTTAGACCCCCATCCCACCACTAGGGGACCCTATGGGCAGTCCACTTCTGGCTCTGCTCCCCCACCCCCAAGGCTCATGCCAGGCTGCTCCCTGCCACTGAGGGACCCTTCACAGGGGCCCACTTCTCGTTCTGGGCTTCCCCCTGCCAGGGGACCCTGAGGCAGGTACCCTGGCCCAGCTTCCCCCCAAACCCCTTCCAGGAGTTTACACCCATTGCAGCTCTCAAAACATTTGGTTATTTAAGGATTTTTTTTTTAAATGGCTCTTTTCATCTTTTGGGTTGCTGACTCCTGGTTTAGAGCAAAGGAGGAGTGAGAAAACATATTCAGGATTCCTGGCATCTACTATCTAGTTTTTCCAGTGATTTGCTGTGTACTGTTGAATGAATTATTTAACATCCACTGTAATAAAATTGGCATGGTAATACTAACAATCTACCTCAAAAGGGTATAATTGTTCAGATCCTTGGATGATGGACACTACAGATCTTTTCTTTAATTACTGCATTTACAATGAAAAGACAACTGTTTGAAAACAGTCATGTTTTTCTTTACCTGTCAAAACATACAAATCTAACATACTGCACATAAACACAGTTTTTACCCTTTCCTCCTTTATTGTGATAGGTAAAACTATCAACTATCACACTCAAGTTATCATGGAATAAAAAGGGAATTAACACAATTAACGATGATTTAAAGAAAAGAATACATGCCAAAGACTCCTCAATCCATGTGGGATTGGTTCATTACAACCATGTAAATGAAACTCTGTGGACTAAATTGGAGTTCATTGGCACATCTCATACTCACAACAGATAAGGCATGAAATGGGTTTTCATGAAAGCACCAAGATACCATGGGTTTTTTTCACATTATATAGGGCTTTTCAGACATCACTGGTTTGCTATCAATTTGAAGGAGCTGGTTCATGTAATTGAATGTGTCATTTCCAGATGCTGCCAGCTATTTCCCTAGGCACATATTGACTTTACAAAACAAAAGCAAAGATGGGAAAGTAGGCAGAAGGAGATAAATGTACATTAGAGTTTGTAACTGGAAACCTGAGCAGGATGTATTAATTAAGTACTACTGCAATTTAAAAAGAAAAAAAAAAGTACTGTCTTGCTGTGGGATTCAATAACTAGTGAAAGAATTGCTACAACCTGCTTAGCAACTCCCTACCATGCCTGCGCATTATGTTCAGTAGCGCTCACAAGGTGTTAAACACAATCCAGACAGAATAGGAACAAGCCCTATTCCCACTTTTCCCATGTGGATTGCAAATTTCGACAAAGTTTGAAGGAGGAGGAGGATCACAGTGGAAAGCTTCAAGGCCGCAGCGTTAAGAAACTTGCAAAGAGATAAGAGTATCTTATTAAACAAGGTCTGAATATTTACAGATGGAGCCCTCTTCTGTTCTGTACGTATTGGCTCAGTCACAAAGACTCTTTATATTGCAAGTAATTAAAATATGCCAGCTGCCTGGCTGGGGAATCATGGTAATTAAAGCATACCAGACTCAGAGTCCTTTAGCCTGGTGTTACAAAGAAATTGAAGCACTTGCAAGGCAGCCATCTCCTCTTCCCCAGAGAAATGTTTTAGAGCCTGTTACACACAATATCACAAATACCTGGGACCAGCAATGATTCTACCCATTTTCCCTCAACAAAGCTCATGCTGCTTGTGGTTCTAACTTCCCTTGACACAAGCATGAAAGGTGGTTGAAAATAAAGGCGGTGTTGTGATAAGAGATAATCACTCAGCAATAAATGACCTCCTGTCTGGGAAACAAGTTTTCCTGACAAATTATTTCCTGCACCTTCTAAAACTAGAATTTCCTTCTGAATAAAGGAGTAGCCAGATTACTCCCAGACTAGAAATAGGAGAGAAATCCTTGCTTTTTTGGGTAAACTCTGAAAATATAAAGCAGAGTCCCTAGCAAAAACTGGTACATAACATTCCACTGTTCTTTGGCTAAAGAAAAATTCCAACTCTGTACTTTTCAAAAAAATCAAATTGTTATCATCCAAATGGGAGCATGAAGCCTTTGTGACATAAGGCAAGTCATTCTGCTGTTAAAAAGGCTTAGTCCTGCACCATTTCAAGTGAAAGAGAGTTTGTCCTTTGGCTTGATTTATAGTAGAACGAATACCTAAATGAACAAGGCCAAGCGCCATCTCTCATGCTGGGGACAGAGACATACAAGATCTTTAAACCACTCCTAATCTTCCCTGCATTTCAGAAAATATTAATAGAATGATGCTTGTTTAAAATATCAGACAGTGGTCCCTTCTAGTGCAGTATTCCCATTTTCTACCAAAATCATCAATACAGCTTTAGACCTTGACAGGGCTGTACCAGACAGCTGTATACATAGGGTCAGATACACTTTTTTTTTTATGTTGCAAATATCCATGGGGTCTAATTCCACTCTCCCTTACAACAGCATTAACCTGCTATAACACCGATGTCAATGAATCAGTCCAATACTGTTGCATTTAGATTTTCATGTATTGTAAACATGATTATATATGCAAACTGTATGCCAAGTAGCCATTTGTGCAAAATGCACATGATCATGCATAAGCAGCCATTCAGGAAACATGAATGTGCATTTGTGTACCTAAAGTTTTTAAAAACTAGATACTATGTGGGTCATGCACCCCTTGTGTGGTGCCATTAGGAGAGATGACGGGTACATCTCAGCGATGAGGAGATCACACAAAAAAGAGACAGGACAAATTGCTTTTAAGAATCTTCTTGATTTCCATGTTTTCTACCTACAATTAGCAATATTTCAGCAGTGCTTGATTACATACTCCATAACTAATTATTGTCTAGTGCGACCAGTCTATGGGCCAGTGCTAGTCCCCGAGGTCTCCCTGACATAGCTTAGGAAGGCTGCTGGGCGGTCCTTGATATCAGAAAGGTTGAGAAACAGTGGCCTTGCCCTAGTGTACCATCTTCAGATGATACAGCCACTATGGAATCAACACCAAGAACATTGTTTGGTACTACAGAAGAAAATGACAGAAGGTAATCTGGAAGATCATTTGGAACAGTAACAGGGTGGGGTATTTGAAACCCATAGCCACAAGTATCTCCTAGTGTTGTGAATGGAAGTGCAGAGGAGCCCCTGGAGGGCCAGCTGATTCACAGTCAGCCACACAGCCCTCTGGATAGGGCCTTGAATAACATAATGGTCCTTTCAATAATTCCCATGCATCCAGTTAAGTTTCACCCAATACTACTAAGAAACAAAACCAAACCAACATCTAAAAACTTTGTTGCCGGAAAGATACTCCTCTGCCCTCATTACTCCTACACCATCTAGTAACAAGATCTAAATTGCTTCACACAATTGAGTCAAAGAATTTTATCAATAACACTACAGCATGGAAAAGGCAGTAATGTCCACATGTTAAAAGGCACTATGGGAAAAGAAATGGAACATTTAAGTGCTCAGAAGATACACAGGGTTGCCTGAATAGTGAATACTCTAATACTTGCAGACAAACATGCAGCAATTTTAGGGTGACTAACAGTTAGTGGAACTGGAGTTGCTCTGCTACTCTTTCTGTCAATGTGAGAACAGGCGAAGAGTTAGCATATAGCTCAGTGAGCTTTTCTTTCCATTAACCTATCCTTCTCCAAGGCATGTGAAAAGACAGGAGCTCAGATTCAGGAGCAGTCAGTTTGCAGGGTTTTGGAGATGTCTTCAGTTCATCACTCAGTGGATCTCTAGCTTCCTCTTAACTTTTTCCCTTGACCTGGCATTAGAAACTCAATTCTGCAAAGTATTGGGCATCCTCAAATCCCACTGACTTTATCTGGGATTTGAGGCTACTCAGAACTTGTAGAGAAAGTTCAGTATCTGGTAGCTATGGACTCACATTAAAGAGACAAAACTGGGCCCATGGGATCCCAATGGAGTTGGTATAGAAGCCATTTTCAAAATGTGTGTATCAGAAATGATGTATATTTTGCTGGCTTTAAGCAGAGAATGGCCTAGGTCACAAAGATCAGCTTCTGATCTGAACATTTCCAATACCTGAGGTTGTTCATTTCAGACCAGTCTCACCCTGAGAGCTAATGCATGTGACTTTCAGAAGACTGTATACAATGGCAGTTTAAATTAAATCATGTTAAGCAGCTTGATTTTAATTAGCAGTGACTGTTCCAGTAATCCCATCTAGGAACATGGACACTATCCATGTACAGTATAGTAAATCAGCCCATGATCAGAGCTATTCATGTTCATTAGTTAGACTCTCATTAAAGGAGCAGGACAAGACCAAGAAAGCTGCATTCTTTGCTTCATGGGAAACCTGCCACTTCTCTTAAGATTCATTTTGTGCAAGCAAGTAACGATTTTCATTTACTGCCTTCTAGCTCAGAGCTGCTGTACCTCACATGCAGTTGACCGCTGGCACAAGGGAAGTATTACAGATGGTGATTGGAGTGGGCTGAAACTTAAGCTGGACAATATGGTTGATCAGATAGGCATCAGAGAACTTGTGTGCTCCTTCAGTCCTTAACCCATCTAGTCTTTCTTCTGTGGAGTTCAACACTGAGATGGCAAAGTCACAAGGGATGCATGAGGACACTTTGATGTGTTTTGTCCATATGTATCTTTTTAAAGCTTCTGTTGGTCAGGGTGCAACATGAGGCACTAAGGATTTTCCAAGCAGCACTGTATTCTTGCTAGGAGCCCATTCATTTTACAGGCACACATTTCTCAAGCAGCCATGTACATACTGGCATTAGGAGTGGTGAAGAGGGCTCTGTGTCTGATGTTGTTTACACCCCTTGACATCACATGTGGTGCCATTACCCTGACATGCATAGTTCATCAGTCCAGTTAAGCAGACCCTTAGAAATCTGTGACTAAAGTTTGTTTTTTCAACCATTCAGCCTTTCCCCACCTGAATCTTTCATACATGATTAGAGCTCAGTAAATAGAAAGAGAGAGAAAACAAATTAACTTTGGCAGCTTTCAGCAGGTCAAGGGCAGCAGTGGAGATATAACCTTAGCAAGACAGGCCTCCCCTATCTCATATGCTGAGCTAATTTAAAAAAGATTTTAATAACCAGGGACAAATGATGAATACAGACTTATGTTTTTATTGTTAGCTACTTTTAATGACTAAACTAAGAGATAATAATAGAGTGCAGGCCCAGAGATATCACTCATTACCATTTATTTAAACACACATTCATGCAATCAAATAATTGAAGTTCCATACATGCAAATTGCTCTTGGTTTATGACAAGATTAACTAAGGTCTATTTCCATGGCAACCAAAGTGGTTCAGAGATGTCAAAAGTGAATGGGTCTCTCTCTCTCTCTTTCACTCACGCACACACACACACGGAAAGAAAAAAAAGGGAACAATCCCAAATCCATTACAGACAAAAACGCAACAAAAACATTTTAATGAAGAAACTGATTGAAAAGCCAATATGTTCTACCTCATCTGATAAAATATAATATTCAAATAACTCTCTCAAGCCATCTTTAGCTTATATCTGAGTATCCAGCTGCTAAAAAAATCCTTGGAGAAAAAAGCTGAATCTTATTCACAGCTGCCTTCTCCATAAATGTGCATTCTAAAGCTTTGAAAAAGCCCTGAAATCTGTTCTCTTTACCAAAGTTAAGCAAATCTCATCCAGCATCAAGCCCAGAACCTGCATGAAGAAAAAAAAACATGAAAATTCACAGGTCTATGTATGATTAATTTAGCAGAATCTTCATAGATCAGCTTAAGTTTGGTGGCAGCAGCTATTCAAAGATGAAAATATAACTGGAAAGCCATCAAGAGCCTGAGTACAACCACCATCTTGATCAGAGAGTGGTTCATTGCCACCATGGAAAGAGAAGAGAAGCAGTGACCACGTAGACCTCTGTAACAATTATTGATTTGTATTAACATGGTGTCTAGAGGCCACAGCTATGATCTAGACCCTGATGTGCTAGGTGTTGTCTATATGCAGTGTGAAACAACTCCTGTCTCATATAATTTTCAATCTAACACACAAACAAGCCCAACAAAGGGGTGGGTAGATAAAAGGACATATAATTCTTATTTTATAGAGAAGCCTTCTAGTCCAGTCCTCCACACTCAGAGCAAGATTGATGGCTTGTCTACACTGAAAATGCTGCATCAATCCCCATGGATTGACACAGTGGGATCAATTGAGCGGCCACTGTAGACCCACTCAATCAATCCTGGAAATGCTCTCCTGTTGACTCAGTATCTCTACCCCCAGGAGTAATGCTGCATTGAAGAAAGAGCACTTCAAGTTGATAACAGCCAAAGAAAGACACCACAGTAAGTAAGAGTAACTAAATCAACAGGAGATACGCATTTGGTGGCATGCAGACTGCGTATCTCCTGTTGACTTACCCCCGCAGTGTAGACGAGGCCTGTGTCCTGCTTTGGTGTCCAGTAATTCAGATTTGATCCTTTCCCAACACTAAGAGTCAAGAATTGTGGACTGAATGTGTGTCATTCAGGGGAGTCTGTCTGATTTCTATTCAAGACTGGTGATCCTGATCAAGAAGTTGGTAACGTTAACTGATTTTTACTCCAAGCTCTTTTTCCATCTGTTAAACTTCAAGCTAATAGTGCTGAACTCCCTATGGACGTTTTTGCTTTGATTAACATACATGTGTGTCCTCTACCAGAAAACCTTAAATCTAAAAGAGAGACATTACAAATTGGTGACAGCAGGTTAACACACCAGAGTCCTACTGACAGTTACAAAATGAAGTGCAGCATAGCTACAGAAATAACAAGAGCTCTTATAAGAGAAGACCACTAATTTGACAAGATGAAGGTGTCATCCTGGAAAAGGGAAATACACCACAGATTAAAAATTTGCATTGGTCCCCAAAATAAGGCCCATTTCCCAGTGGCAGGAGCAACTTGTTAAATTCAATAGCAGTTTGCTGCAGGCAGGCAGAGATGTACCTTAATATCCCAGAATAGAAAACAGTCAGTCTCATTTAGTGGTGAAAAAAAATGGGATTGAGTGACACAGGACTCCTGACTGACTGTGATAGCCCCTCAACTCCTGCATTTTTTCAGTGTCCACCCTGGAGGAGGTTCTCCTGCAGAGAGTCTGAGAAGCATGAGTGCTTCCCTGCCCCACAAGCATTTTGAGAGTGAACTGAAGCTTACACTGGTCTGTTACATGAGCTAAAAGGCACCAGGAGATGGGTCATCTTTATAGATCAAGATATACAACTGGATCTATTTTTTATGCGTGGGGTTTGTGCTGGTGGAGTGGGGCTTAACATTATAAAAGAAAACCTCTCAGCAAGATTAATTATACAAGATCATAAAGTTCCTCAAACCCTCCCCCCCACCCCCTGACCTCTGGGAAACCTTCTCCTAAACCACATCATGATGCAGACATAAGCCATTATTTTCCTTAGCTTAAAAATGGATCAGTCTTTGCACAAATGCTGCCCCAACCCCTTCTTCATCCTTTTAGCTGCTAAACAGTACAGCTGGAAAGTTCAGTAGCAATGCCCTGAACCAGCAAAGCGACCATATTTGACATATATTTTCCTTAGACACGGCAGAAAGCAGGGACCTTCTCCCTCACTCTTCCCATTATGTTATTAGTGTTGGTTAAGAACTGACAGTTTGTTAGGAGGGAAAAAAGCAGCACAGCTGAATATGTGAAGTGCTAGGAATTTCCAGGTTCTTGCTAATCTGCATTTATTTCTCCTTGCACAGGAGAAGCCAAGCCATCTTCCCAAAGCTGGGATTCAGGAAGAGGGGCAGAAAAACACCATTCAGAAGAAAGACCTCTGTTAATGGCAGAGGCCACATGTTCAAAACTGGCTGAACAATGATAGGAGGCTTTAGGCACAGTTGGGCTAAACAGAGGACAAAGATTTCAAACACTGCTGCAAACTATTTGTCCCTTTTCCCGTGAAAAAGAATTCTGAATTTTATCAACTGCCTCTAGTTTTAATAGAATGATAAAAAGGTCCTCTCTCTGTCCCTGAGGAGAGATCACATTGATCTCTAGTTTCCCTGTCCCTGTCTTTTTTTGTGTGTGAGCAAACTAGAGCTACTTTGTTAGTCCACAATCATCTTTCACAACTGCAGTTCTTTGGTGGCAGCATGCACTTCTTCATGTGATAACCTTTAGTGGTGCAGTTGGAGAAAATCACCTTTTAATGTGTCATATAAATTATCTCCATTAGGATGTGATCTCAACAGCAAATGCTGAAGAACGTGAAGCACCACACACTGCTCTCAAGCAACGCAACAATCACAAGAAAATCCATTAAATGATCCTAACAGTTGCCTACCTAGCAGGTCACCACTAGGCTGAGGGCAATGCCCTTGATTTGAACAGCTGTTTACACCACTGAGAACTGGGTAGCAGTGTTTCTCTTCTGAAGCTCCTGTAGCATTCTTGTAAATTAAAATATACATGTATCATAAGAGTATTACTGTTTAATAGATTGAGGAGTTTGCTAATGTGATGTAAACCAATAATATTGTTAAGGGAAAAAAAAAACCTCTATTCTCTGTACTATGATTTGATCATGAATAAGGAATGTATTTTGATTAGGGGAGAACAAATGAAAATATTGCCTCCTCTGGTGATTGAGTGTTCATGATAGATACAGATTGTCCAGCATGTGAAGCTGACTTTATGCATTTGTTGTATCGGAGTCTTTTTTTTAAGATAGGTTTTTTCACATCCCCCACCACATATATACACACACCTTAATTTCAACTGTTACACAGGGGGGCGAAGCACACATTTCAGTCAGAGACTTTACAATCAAGCTGGGTGTCTCTGCAGTGCCAGAACTAGGTATTTTGGTGCCCAGGGCAAGCATCAGAACTACCTCACTGTGTCTCAAGTTCTCACACTGCCAGGCAGGCGCACACACACACTCATGGTATGTGTAGTAATATCCATTCTGTAAGTTCCTCCATCTTCAAAGCACCTGACAAAGTGGGATGTTTCTCCCACAAAAGCTCATGCAATAAATAAATTTGTTAGTCTTTAAGTGCCACAGGACTCCTTGTTTTGTTTTTGGTTTTTTTTACATACTTGTAGGTCAGCAAATTCTGCTTTCATTCCTTTGTCTTTAATAAATCCATGTAAATGCATGCTGAGAAGAGGGGTTTTTCTCATTTTGTGTGAAACAGATGTTGGGGGAGTTGGTAACTAGCACAGCATTACAGTTCAGTGTTTCACAGTAATGCATCTTACTATGATGGGAACAGGAATTGGTCAAAAATAAAATGTAATCAACAATGAATACACATAATGAATTGCTGGACTATTCTGACTGGAGTGGGAAACACAGATACAGCATGACACAGTTAATGCACTGTTCTACCCTGAAGAGGAAAAGTGGGTTTACCCTTTTTTTTTTTTTTTTGGAATACTTTACAAGTCTGCTGAAAGTCAGAGGCTGCCACATGATATGGGAAGAGATTCACCCTAATGTGGAAGTTGGAGCTATGTATTTAATCTAATTGGGAAAATACTCTTCTGTAATTTGGCACATCGACATGGTAGGAATTCCAGTATAAACGACATAGCCAGTAAATTGATAAAAGCCATACATTTGGTGAAATGTTAAGGAGTTCTAAGAGACAGACTAAAATGACTGATATTCGAGTTTGGTCACACAATTTTGAAACCACATTCTCCCAGACATTTTAGATGTCAGTATTGCAAGATTTGGCTATTGCCCATTTCATGACATTCGGTGTTTTCCTTACAGCCCCAGTTCCTGGAGTCAAGTTATTAGGTGAGCATCTCCATTCCTATTTTTAAAAAAAGTGTTCTAGTTCTCACGGCTGAGCAGAAAAGCTTGCAAATAATACCTTTGAAGGTTGGTTTACCCAGCAAAGAAACACTCATGACTGGCTCACGTCAGCCAACTCAGGCACGTAGGGCTTTGGCTGCAGCACGTTTTTGTTGCTGTGTAGACTCTGGGCTCTGTCTGGAGCCACGATTTTGGGAGCCTTCCACCCCACAGCACTCTAGAGCCCAAGCCTGGAATCCCAGACAGCAGTGAAACAGCTCTGCAGCCTCAGTTGTCTGGCATGGGCCAGCTGCAGCTTTTTATTTACTGTGCACATGTACCTAAGTGCCCAAAAGCCAAAGAGAAATGACAAGAATTCATTAATGAATCTTGTGATTTTTAAGCCAGTCTCAGGAATTTTTGAAGTCTTGTGATTTTTGAATATGGGAGTTTAGCAGAAATCCTGACATGATAACTTTGCAGAGAAGGTGGGCAGGTCTCATTCAAGCTACTATGATAAGTGATGCCACCACGCTTAACTTACCTCATCCTACTCTATATGCTTTTCCCAACACCTGGATCTTAACAACTGATTTGATTTGCTGTTACAGTGTGACTTGGTCCCATAACTTACATTTCCCCCCATATATTTCCTTTTAATTCTGTAAATTCCCCCAGCTTCAAAGCATCTGACAAAGTGGGATTTCCTCCCATGAAAGCTCATGCAATAAATACATTTGTTAGTCTTTAAAAGTGTCATCAGACTCCTTGCTTGTTTTGCTGGACTAGACTAACATGGCCACCCCTTTGGAACTACACTTATCTTGTGACCTCATGGCTGTTTATTACAACAGAAACTAAGAAACTATAACTACACTTTACAGAAACTAATTTTAAAACACTGAATATTAAAAGGAGATAAGAAAAAGGGAGCCCCAGCAGACATTTACCTCCTCTTTGAATCATTGGTGAAGTAAAAGGCATTACAAAGATACACATGACAGGAAACTCAAATGCACAGGGTGGGACTGACACACTGTTGATCCATACCTGCAATAGCTTCTAAGAATCTTTTATTTAAATGCACAACAAACAGATCAGAAGCTGTGGAAACTAGCATACCTACCAAGAACGAAGAGGAGGAGGAAAAACAAAGTGGAATGCAAGGACATTGATGGAGGATGATACATCTTTATAGCTAATAAAAACTGGTCCTCAGTCAAGCCTCAGAAACTCATTACTTAAAAATGAGTCTATGTATCTTTCTCCTGTGAGTTATCTTTCTCCTCTAAAAACGATGGTAATATTTGAAAATAAGATTATTCTGCCCAGAAAAACACATTTTCCTCCTGCTTAATAATATTAAAATTCCTAATTCTCTAAAATTGCAGCACACTGAAAGCAATTAAGTGGGGCCCAAGATTAAAAATCTTTCATCTGAATGAGCAGGGGCTGATGAGAGAAGGCAGAAAGGTTTTCTTTCCAGGGAGCACTGTACATATATCTCAACAGCAAGGTAGGTAGCTGGAGATAATCATCTCCCATGAAGGGCAGGTTCATCTTTATGAATTAAAGAAAAAGATCTTCATGATATTACTCTGCAAGAATGTCTGTCAAGGTCTATGGGAGCTGCCTGGCAGATGAAGATTATCATGAAAATGCATGTCCTCTCTGTGTTGATTGCATTTTCTGCCCACTCTTCCCCAGTAATAAGGCTGAGCTTCTTGTGTTATTAAATCGTTAACTGCTGGAAAATCACAAAGACCAAACTAAAGCTCTCCAGTGAGTTTTTTCACATCTGGCTTCCAAGTGAGCATCCATATGGACAGGAAGAATAAAGAGGACCCATGCACCACGCAGCTTTATAAAGCAGCCTCACAGAGATTTTAATGTAACGAATGCAGATGCGAAGGATAAGCAAGCATATGGCCAACAAGATCCACGTTGATTATTTCTTCAAAAGTCCTCTTTTACTGATGCTAAAAACCAGCTTGAGATAATGGCACCTAGGGAAAAGGTGAGACTTCAGATGCACTTGAACCATTCAAATTCATCTGCAAGAGGTCTGTTGATAACAGCCATAGGACTGTTGATAACAGCCATATTACAAGATTACTATCTTGCCTGTCTGATATTGGATCATCCACCAAGAGCATGCTATACAACACAGAATAAATAATTTCATCAGATGGCCAAGGGCTGCACCCAACTCTCAGGAAACACCACAGAAACCAACCAACCAACCAAATTGTGCCACAGGTGAAATTAGTCCCAATATGTTTAATTTACTGAATGAGGTTACTTGATTATGCTTTGCCTAGGCCTCACCCAATTTTAAATTATGCACAATCCTACGCCCCTACATTTCAAGACCACAAAAGTGTGTTCTATAACTCAGAATGTTGCCATCATAAAATCCTATATCACGTATTAGTTTTACATAAGAATTAGCCTATCTGTACAGTGTTATCATTTTATGTATGCAAAAACATACTAATTTCATTGCTAACTTGTCCATTGTTTGTTCCACCATCTGTAGTGACAAACTTGAGTAGGGCTCTAAGAGTTACTGAGTACAAACAACAAGAGAGCTGGGAAAGCAATGGAAAAATATCAGCTGAATATTTTGCCTGAAAAAGTATAAAGAACTTAATATATTATTCTGAATTGGCTATTCTTTATACATGTATTCAGATCATGTGCAAGCTATAGACAAACACACATATTAGAAGTACAAACAAAATATATTTATTCTCTCTGTCTCACACACACACACACACACACACACACACACACAC